>JARIHR010000094.1:0-261958 GCA_029281495.1 Mycena filopes | reverse complement strand
AGGAAGTGACATTCGCGGTCCGCGCAGAGGCAGCGAGAACTAGAAGTGCAAGACCTGATATCGCTGAGGGCCACATGCGGGAAGGCTGCGGAGAAACTCTGAGAAAGCAAGTCTTTACGACACAACGATCAAACCGGCAAAGATAAGCCACAATAATGCCATTAGGGAGGTTGCGGCACGGAGTGCGCGTCGCTGAAAGAGTGTACTGCCTGATATTCAAAAGCAAGTTGCGAATTTTCAACCTGTTCAAGTGATCGGAAGCGGCTGCCGAATTGACTGCTTCGGCACGAATCCAACCATGATTCAACCACACCCAGTTCTTCTTTTGTGGTCGACTTGAAAGAATATGTCCATGAAAAGATCCGTTCGATAAAACTACAGAGATACGACCGCATAACATTCGTCAAGTAAAGTGTCCCAGGATAAGATAAATTTAAGACTTTGCCAGGACGTTCGTTCAATGCCCGACGATCGTGTTCTCGTCCTCCTCAGAGAAGTTGATATGCCGGTGGACAAACGAACGGACTCTGTTGTTGAAATGTTGTTAGTCGCACTGGTGAGTGTCGGTGGATCGGAGGAAGGATGATGAACCCACTTTTTGCCGTAGATGTACATCGGGATGGTCGTGACACAAGTGAAGGCGAGGACGCCGGCGACGAGGGAGAACACCTTCTGCGGACCGAATTCGAGCAGTTGGTCGACGAAATTCCAGGTGAGGCCTAAGCGAAGCAGCAGCCATAAGCACCCAGGTTGGAAAGGAAGGGATTCGAAGATTATATATAGCTCACCGAACGACCACACATTCTTGTGCACAATCAAGGACCCGAGGGCCGCGTCGGCGGTATGCCTATGCGAGTCGATAACGTAGGATATGGCGGCGGTGGAGCCCATGACGATCCCGAAGTTGGCGATCGAGGTGAACATGACCGGGGCGATCCACGGGAGGCCTGGTTAATTCAGAACTTAGTCAGCATCGGACGAGAATATGTTGACTGCCGGCCAAGCGCACCTCGTTGGAGACTCATCCCGAACCCGACGAACCCCATCGTGCCGAAGATGGCATACAGCACGACGGGGAGGAGTTTGAATTCCGGCTCGAAAATGCCCTTGTTGCGTTTTGACAAGACACGCGCGCAGTATGCGGTGAGGGGACCGGCTAACACGGTAGCGATGAAGGCTGAGATCAGGGGACCGATGTATGTCAGGCCGACAGAGGACGAGGCGAAACTGTAATCGTCAGATAGCAGTCGCGAAATGAGGATAGGAAGCCTTACTTGTACGGCGGCCGGGAGAAGATGATTGAGACGGACACAGCGAACAACACTGGTAGTGAATGTAAGTATCTTGTAGGGCGAAGAGAAGCTGAATCGTACCTAGAAGCGTAATGCCCAGTCCGTAGACAAGACCTGAAGGAAGAGTAGCAGAAACGATAAAAAGGGAAGCGAAACAAACATACCGCCCCAGAATACAATCGGAGTAAAAAACATCAACAACGGCCTGCGCAATAAAATTAATATTTGCTGTTCAGGATGTGACTGCCGGCACTCACCTCGTGAGGAGGGTCAAAGGGCCGCTGGGCGTCTTATATACCCCGTTCCAAACCTTCAGGGAAGACCCATACGAGCGCAAGGGCCTCATCGACTGTTGGCTATTCTCGACGTCGCGGGTTCCGACGTGTGACTTCTCGGGGTCGGAGCCGCCGTCAGTGGAGGACGTCTCGGCCTTGGCTTGGGGAACCACAGCCTCGCGGAAGAACTTTTGTCTCTGGCATGAACAGGAACTGTGCAGATGCAAGGACCCCGACGGCGATGGGCGAACGGGATATGACGGTCAGGGGTGAGGGACAGACAGTAAATAAAGACCTTTAACGTACAAGCGGGAATGCCCAGCGGAATCCCAAGTTCGGCTTGTTCAAAATTGACGGTGATAATGGCTGCATGGCGAGTTCAGGCGGCAAGGTGTTGGGCTCATGGAATGTACTGACGAGTGATGTTGATTCCCTAGCGTGGTCGGAAATCAAAGATCAGTCGATAGAGCACTGGGCAGGAGACAAAGACAGACGTTTATAAGCGCGACATTCCAAACTGCGATGGGGACCGATCGCTCGTGGACGTGGTAGATGTCGTTTCTAGTGAGGTCGAAGGGTCAGTGTCCGAATGGGAAGGACCAAGCATAATCGAACGAACATGCTAGCGCCGACCAAAAACTCGAGAGGTGCGGCAGCAATGCCCACTATAAGATTGGTACTATAGAAACATTTTGAGGTAAGCGGACTCACTGAGGACTCGAGCACCGGCGAAGCTTCCAAGGCTGCTTGTGTAGCTGGCCCAGACGGTCGACACACAGAGCAGGAGACTGGTAATAAGGTAGATCTGGAAGAATGAATATTAAATTCCGTTTTGAGGGGAGAAATCATGATAGCCTACCGGACCGCTTCCCGAGTTTGACGGACCCGACTTGCAAGAACACGGTGGAGACACCGAGTACAAGCACGAAGTAGGACGAATAGACCTGTCAGAAACATAAGTCGCCAGCGACGTGCGCAATATGATTGACGTACTTTGGCAAAACCTCCAGGTGACGCATGAAGAGCCCGGCGATGTGTGTTTGGTCGGCGCTGAAGTCGGGCGTTTATGTGAGAAGGGGAAAGTATTCGCAAGAATAAATTGCGCACGCGACCAAGGGCCCAACAGCGCCCGCCAAAACCGTCCCATAGATGAGAATAACTGAGACACCGCCGTCTCAGTTCTAGGATCGATTCACTTGGTGGCAAACTCACGGAAAAACATATGCTTCTTCCACGTCGGCCACAGGAGCGGGTCGTTTAGGTCCACTTTGCTCGGCTGGGGCTGGAGAGGGCTAAGACACCGCAGGATCGAGAGAAAGAACAGGAACGTACCACCAGATGATGTCCTTGTGCTTCCCAGTAGCATGTTGCAGCTGGGAGCAGGGACGGATAAAATTAACTTCTGATTCGCAAAAGGAGGAACGGTATCGCGACATACCGCGCTGATGTCGATGCCCTCATATGCAGCATACGCAGTCGCGTTGGGATCCTCAGAGAACAGTGCAGTCCCGGGCTACAAGGAAGGGAAGGAGTAAGGTAAGACAGACAGCAAGACGCCGCAGTTCCTGAAGCCATACGACGTGTGCCAATTTGGTGTCGTCGAGAACGCCGCAACCCATCTTGTTCGTCAAAAAGTTGGATGCGGGGTAAGGCGGGGAACTTGAAAGAGGAGAATGCGGGGTACGGTTGACAGTCGCTGGCTCCTGAGCCTGGACGCGTCCCTTCTAGTAGTTTTTGGTGAAGACGCTGCCAAGCACTGTGGCGCACATGTCCGTGAAAAGCGGAGTATCCGGCGTTAGGCTTTATCGGACCTATTCCGCTCGCCTGTCCAAAGGGGCCAAGTTCAGGATTTTCGGACTCGGAATAGTTCCCTGCGGCCCTGGGGCTGCCATTCCACAGCATATTCAAATCCTCCAGGACTGTTTTTGGTCAGGGCCAGTTAATGAATCATTCAAGGATTTGAATCAGTCGACGTGTGGTGTTTGTTAGTCCGAATATCGCTCTTTGAATTTCAACGATGTAGTACGACAGCGACACCACATTTGAGGCGACTAGATATGAGCAACTAGATATTCCTCGAATTCTTCTCAGTGTTCAGCAGCTGCGCGAACGTCTCCTCCACCGTCTGCTCAAAGGCCGCCACTTGATCCCCAGGTCCTTCTCCACTCTGTCACATCGGGAATCTCAGCAAAAGCCACGACCACAGTGAACGGAGGAGACTCACAACGCAGAAGAGTAGTCATAGTGCTCCTGATATGGTGCCGCCGGCGGAAGGCGAGGAGCGACGTCAGGAAACAACCGTGCAATTACTTTCGCGGCGTTGCTCATGGTGAACGGGGCCGCGGCAACGAGGTAGCGTTTTGCCGTTTTATGACGGCGACGTCCTGTTCGGCGGCGAGGACGTGGCAAAGCGCGCAGTCTTTGACGTCGACGCAAACCTGCGAAGAAGTAAGAAAATGATTGGAGTGCGTCGATGCAAGTTACGTGCATAGGCTGGAGTTGCTGGCATCGCTGGAGCGTCGACTATGCGCCATAGAACACGACCTGAAGGAGGGATTAATATCGTATACGGAGGTGGAACAGCGTATATCGCACTGGATTGGTGATGTCGACCATGGAGGTGAAGGGTTGAGCCGCTTCACCCAGAATTACAGGCGGAACAATGCTGAAAGACGGGCTCGGTCAGAACGAACACTGAATCCAGCTTGAGACTCGAAACTTGCCTTGTGATAGAGAAGGTCGGGTTCTCTTCCTTAAAAAATCCCATACCGCCTTCTCGGCGTGACTTTCGTTGTGAAAAGAATGAGACCTGAACTGAGCGAAAAATTAAGCACACACGTTTTCGACGCCAGATATACGAAATGCCGGTCCGTTGAGTTGACGGCTTCGGCCCAAGTAGAAGGATTCCAGTCGGCCTCGGTATAGGTGTGCTGAATGAATAGAAATTCTAAGTGTCGGTAGAACCGAAAAAGTTAGCGAACATACACCGGGCCTTGGGTCCAGATGAGGGGTGGTGATGGCCGCAAAACTAAGATACATACAACTTGAGCAACGAATAGAAAGTTTAATCGAGACCTACGAGCTCGTGAAGATGACTCTCTTCACCATCGGCTCCGCCTTCGCGGCGCGCAGCAGAGTCAACGCGCCTTGCCGCGCGGGGATGAGCATATCCTGAGAAGGGGTTCAGCCAAATGTATTAAGAGATATCCGGGCGGACCTTCTCGTTGTCCTTCAGAAAATATTTCAGAGTCTCGTCCAATGCATTCTTGAATAAACCCACCGTGAAGACAAAGTTGAATGGCGAAGCGGTATGGAAGACAGCTTCGCATCCTTTGACCGCATCGTCGTACGAACCGTCCACCTGCATGTCAGGAACACATACAAACTCGATTTGGTCTTCGCCAAACTCAGGGAATTTGGCTCGCCAGGCGTCCCCCTTGGCTAGGGTGCGGACGCAGGCGCGCACCTTCCAGGACCGGGCAAGGAGCAGGAGGATGATCTGCGTTGCGAGAAAGCCGCTGGCGCCAGTTACACATGCGACCTTGGGTGCCATAGTGGTGGAGACTCGTCAGGAACTGACTTGGTGCTTAAGATGCGGTTAATCCGATAATCGCAAGTTAATCGCCCAAGTCGGAGAAAGCGGAGGACGGAAGAAAGGTTTTGCGGGCTCTGTGATGGCGGGCCTGCCCTAAAGTCGGAATGTTTTCCGTTATTTCCGACTCTTGATTGCTCCGTCCACCTCAGTCTTATAATCATGTCCTCCTTCCTCCGCGCTGGATCCCGCGACAATGTATCCAGTTGTACTCGGTCTCTGCGCCGGTCTGGCCGCCGTCGCCCTCCTTGTCTTCCGTCCAAGGAAGGGCAAGGATCTGCCTCCCGGACCTGGTGAGTCCTAGCGCATCCGACGCAGAGAAGCACACTGACACTAACGTCACCGCCAGCCCCAACCAGCTGGCTCGTCGGCAACAGAAACCAAGTCCCTGCAGCCAAGCCGTGGCGATGGTTCCAGGAGCTCAATAACCAGTACGGCCCGGTCGTGTATCTGCAAATGGGCCGCACTCCGACTATCGTCCTTGGGACCGCACAAGCTGCTTGGGATATATTGGAGAAGAAGTCCCCCGTTACCAGTTCCCGTCCGCGATTTATCATGGTGCGTGTCTTCTTTATCCGAGCGCGTCCAGAACCACGCTGAGTTATTGCACGCGCAGGGCCAAGAAATACTGAGCAACGGTTTACGCGGTTTAATGGCCGGACATGGACCCTTCTGGAAGCGATGGCGACGGGTGAGCATTGCTTTATACCGCTGTGTGCCATTCGGATAATTAATCTCATTTCAGGTTCTTCACGGTAATTTTGAACGGAAAAGTCTGTCTGCCGAAACTTATATTCGCCACAGGGTCCTTCATGCAACGAGCATCCGACACCTATAAACCGATCCAGACTCTCGAATCGACGCAACTCATGTCCGAGCTCACGAAGACTCCGAAAAATTATCGCGAGCACCTTGAACGGTACGCGACGTCGGTCGTGGTCGTGGTCACATACGGCAGAAGGGTGCACGATATTTACAACGACGAGGTAGTCTGTCTCAACCGGGAAACACAAGACTTCCTGACGAGCATCAAGTGCGTTCCGATTACCTTCCTTTTCCGTCCCTCTCACTAATCGATTGTAGCATCCCAGGGAAATATCTAGTAGAGAGCGTCCCGGCTCTTCTTTACCTTCCCAACTTCCTTACTCCGTGGCGCACGGCGGCCTTAGAACAACGCGCGCGCGACAAGGAGTACCTCACTCGTCTGGTTAATGAGGTGAAGACCAAGATGGAGAACGGTCGCGCGCAGCCCTCGTTTTGTCGCCAGCTTCTCGAGGATCGCGACAAGAACGACATGAGTGAGCTCGAGATCGCTTACACCTGCGGCAAGTGCTCCCACCCTTATTCTGAGCCGCATACTCATCCTTCGTTAGCTACACCCTTCGGGGCGGGCGTCGAAACCAGCGCCGGGAGTCTCGCGTCGTTCATGCTCGCCTGCGCCGCCTTCGGCCCGTCCTTCATCCCCAAGGCGCAGAAGGAGCTGGACGCCGTCGTCGGCCCAGATCGCCTGCCGACATTCGAGGACTTCGACGACCTGCCCTTCATCCGCGCCATCGTCAACGAGACACTGCGTTGGCGGCCCGTCGCGGTCCTTGGCGGGACACCGCACTCGAGCACGGAGGACTTCGTCTATCAGGATATGTTCATTCCCAAGGGCAGTACGATCATTGCGAACCTCTGGGGCATCCACCTCAACCCGGCGGACTTTCCCGACCCGCATCGGTTTGATCCAGAACGGTTCGCCGCACGATATTTTATTGTCCATCGCTCGTGTTCAAGCCTCTGCCATCTAGCTTCATGTCCAAGCGGGATTATCCTGGCCCGTGGCAACATTCAGTAAATCTTTCGCTCTCAGTTTTTGCAACCACACTGATAAATTATCTCTGCAGAGTTTCGGCTATGGACGACGAGTATGTCCAGGCCAACATCTGGCGTCGAACAGCATTTACATCAAGTGCGCCTTTTTTTTCACACCCCTTGCGCCGATTTTGATCACCTGAATTGCCAGCATCGCGCGCATCCTTTGGGGTTTTCAACCTCGCCAAAGCCCGCGACGAGAATGGCAAAGAGATCGACGTCGATACCTTTGCATACACCGATGGTGAGTTGATGCCCGTCACACACTGAAGTCTATGCCAACCTTACCTCTTCCTCAGGTTTCAACAGTGTTCCGCTCCCATTCCCACTCTCCATCACCGCCGCGATCGCCTGCACATGTCGCCGTTATCGAGCGGGAAAACGAGGCGGGTCAGGAGGAGATGAGGGCTTATGACTCGTGAAATTGTATACCTGTTCGATGCTGTATATACCGCTTTAAACTGAACCGCAGTGCCGCGACGAGAAACTCGTCGAAGCAGTTGATTTGATCCGTGTGTCGTGAGTTCCCACGGTTCAAGTTGAATTCAGCGGCATTCAAATATGTCTATGTACTTCTACGAAACCACTCTAAACTTCCCCGTTCATCGTCGCCTGAACCATCTGCTCCGCCTCTTCACTCCGGAAAACAATCCGATACTGGAATGGTTTGGCAAGACTACATACCTTCGAATGAACTCGGCAGAAGGATGTATGAAGCGAAGGCCGCACCTTATCAAACCGGTCGTGTATTCAAGTCGCGGCTCAATCTCCTCCCCTCGGCTGTCGAGGGCTTTGCAAATCCGGTAGCTGTATAAGGTCGACGCCACCACTATCCAAATCGTATCCAGAGCGAGGAAACGACCGGGGCACATTCTGAATATTCATCCTCTAACAGGATTTTGGGCGTGAAGGCCATCCGGACGCACCGTCTTCCGAACCCGAACGCGATTTCTGGATTGGAGTTGATATTCTTGCTGCGATTATATTCCGTGTCGAGATATCGATCGGGGTTGAACTTTGTCGGTTCGGGATAATGCTATATGCGTATCCGATTTGAACTCGGCGCTGGACAATAAATAGATACTTACCAAGGGATCCTGCAGCATGGCCCTAGTGGAATGTGGTCAGGACCCATCGAAAAACGACCAACCAACCAACACCCAAACGAACCAGATATTCGCTAAACAAGTGGTTCCTTTCGGAATACGGTACCCGCGATACTCGTCTTCCTCCGTCAAGTAATGGCCTAGTGCGATATTGACGGGAGGCTGCCAGCGGAGGCACTCCCACGCGATGCGTGTGATGTAAGGGAGCTGATCGCGGTCGGAGAACCGGGGGAGTCTGTCCTTGGGGACCACCCGGTCCAACTCTGCCCACGCTTTCGATTGGACGTCTGGGTTTAAGACCATGGCTAGCATGAAAGTAAGCAAAGTCGATAACGTCTGCGTGGCCGAGTTAAGTGGGCGGTATGAGGGCTAAGTTGGCCCGACCAACCGTATCAGAACCTGCTGCATATGTCGTTGCGACTACGTCTTTGATCAACTTCTCTCGTTCATCTGCGCGGCTTTTCTTGGGCGCATCTCGAAAGAGGGATTCTAATTCAATGGTCATGAGCGAGGGCTCAGCGCATCCATCCTCCTGAAAGGGTGTAAGAATCCAGATCAGAAAAGGCTGGTCCACTCACAAGCTTCTGTTTCACAGAATCGAACGCATAGTTGAACAACCGACTGGAAAACCGTCTCCACTTCACTCCTTCGCGCTTGAACTTGGCGCCGGGGATCCAGGCTGGGATGTACTTCACTGTGCGATAATGCATTCAACGATCGAAGTCAAACCGCCATTGTGAGTGGAATAACGCACGCATGGGGAAATAGTCAACCCAGAACGTGCCAAAATTACCGCTGGAGGAAATTCCGGCGAGGGCGCGATCGGCGAGAGCCACATATTCATCGCCGTCTTCCGCCACATGGATTCCGTAACATATTTCGAGAACTATCGCTGCTGTCGTCCTTGAAAGCGGCATTCGAATGAATAACAGAAGGGTAAATTTGAGGCAGACCTTCGCATATTGTGCTCCAGCGCGTCGGGAGTATTGGCGAGGTTGCGGAGGAGGGTATGGCAGTGTTTGTTTTGTATGAATTCGTATTTTTGGATTACGCTCAGCCTGAAGTGCTGTTGGAACATGGTCCGGTGCTAGCGCAACTTTGAGCAAATTCGGAAAGTGAGTGCTATCGTCGAAGGCTTACCTGCTTATACCAGGAATCATATTTCATGCCAGTGAATAGGAAGTTGAACCCCATCCTTTGGAAACGTTGAGGAGCGAGAACAGAGGATCATGCATTTTCTTACACGTCCTTCTGCATTACGCGGGTTGGTCTAGAGGAGTAAATGGCGCTTCTCTTCTCAAGGAGGTCTCGGGCAATTTCTACGGTGTTGATGACAAGTATGGGATTCCTTAGAACGTTGATGAATATAAGGTCGCCTTGAGCAGGAAGTGAGCGTCACAACAAGAAAGCGGTGGATCACATACCGTAGATCTTTCGCCATTCTGAATATGTCAACCACTGCAGGAGTTGAGTATATTTCCCTAGCCGCGACGGCGGCCGCCAAAACTGACCTGGAACGAGGTCGGCATCGTCACGCCACTCCAAAAGCGGAGTATGGATATCTTCGGGCCTGGAGGCGTCGGTAGGCGTGTTCGACCCCAAAATAACCAGGGAAAAAGCACCAGGGATGCCAAAAGTGGCGCGGGGAGCCACCAGGAGAGCATTTGACCAGAGTGAGTCGACAAGCCAAGATCTTATAGCCAATACTCCGCTATTCGGAAAGTTCCACGCAAGAGCCGCAAGACCGGGATTAGTGACTCGCAAAATTCAATAGGGCTGGGATTGTAATCTAGAAGCACCGAGCACGAAGACGTCCAAGCTACTTGATTCCCGGATTGCTTGCTCGCTCGGGCGCATACGGTGGCTAGCTTGGAAGTAGTGGTAACTGGTTGAACTGTTGTTGATGCCATCGTCGGATTAGTGATGATCATCAATTCCTTTCTTGTCTCTACTTTTTTTCACTGCTGTTCCCTTCGCTGTTCCCTCACTTGTTCCGACGGCGGAGACTCGACAGAAAGAATTCGAAGCTCTGTCTGACTCTGTGCGAACTCTGGGCATGGACTCGGGAGGCGTGCCAACAACGCGTGCAAGTCTGCGAGGAGGGCACGTTGCGGACAATCTTTGTTCATTTCCGCCAAATAAATACACGCGGCAGAGGCACCTACTAACCCCCTTCACGGACACCATCTATGAATCCGCCCCTCGATGAACTAAGACTACCGTTGGTCTCAAGTGGCTGCAAGTTCACCCTCGGATCTCGCACCCTTCATCGTGAATGGAAGAAAATCAAGCCTGTACGCGACTACTGGTCGTCCTATAGCAAAGTCAGCTAACATTAACATCAACAGTATCTCCCCAAATCTACGTCGCTTCCGGCGCTGCAGTTGGTTCCGCGGGATCGCCCGAGGTATATCTGCTGTAGATGCGGTTTCGCCAACTTCTATGACATCCCGCTTTGCGTCTGGTGTGCCACTCATTCGGCTGCCGCCGTCCGCGCCTTCGAAAAGACGATCCCTCGCACCCGTACCGCTAGTGCGCCACCCAGGGTGTTCTGGACCCCGAATGAACTCAGCCTCAGCGCCCCACGTTTCTCAAACACCAAAGAGATCACCAGTGGCCCTTCCTGTCATACCCTTCCCTACCCTCTGCGGTCCTCTTCCGGTAGTACCTACTCCCGGGAAAATGATCATTTCATACCATCCTCCCGCGCGCGGGAGAATCGCCGTCCGCAATCTGCGATGGAGCCACTTCCCCCCATCCCCGCGGGATCGGGCTTGGGGAGACCCGGACTGGCCCACAAACGCTCGCACTCTCAGCCGAATGCCCTCCGCCTTGGCCATCGCAGTCGTCCTTACTACTCTGCAATCCGCAAGGACACCTCCTCTTCTGCCAGCTCGGACGCGCGGCTTTCCGTGGGCATGCCTTCGACTCCGCGCCCCGCGTCCCCGCTTGGTTCCTATACATCCAATCTCCCGCCTCCGCCCATTTCGCGCCTAGAGGAAGAAGTTGACGAGTTTGGGCAGACCGT
Organism: Mycena filopes; assembly: GCA_029281495.1. NCBI lineage: Eukaryota > Fungi > Basidiomycota > Agaricomycetes > Agaricales > Mycenaceae > Mycena > Mycena filopes. Next base: position 250,808 of record JARIHR010000094.1, on the reverse strand, counting down.
TTTCGCGTTTGTGACCCCGACGACAGTGGCGATGCAAATTCCCCAAGGAAGCCTCCCCTCACGCATCAGCCGTCGGCTCGCGTCTCCCGTGTCTGCGCTGCACTCGATGAATCGGGCAGCGGAGATGCGCGAGGAACTCGCTGCTCTTGTGCGGGAATCAAATGCCCCAGGGAACCGCGAGTACGGTACGCTTACTGCTCGCCTGAGGAAGTTTCGTCGGAGCCTGAAGGGTTTGATGCGGCGGAAGACGAAATTAATGGACTAGGTACAGATATGAATACTATAGGATTAGGTTGAATTAATATGAAGTCCTGCTCTTCCAATGCCGCCTCAGCGCCCTTCGTCTCCTGCAAATCGGGTGAGGGTTCAGGGTGTTGTCTCTAAAGCCAAGACAACAACAGCACATACCGGGATGATGTTGAAGAGCTAGAGGTTGTGTTTAAAACGGGCAAAGGTGCGAGTGGTGAGGGGTCCGGAAGAAACGTGTAAGAATCCTCAAAGATGTCGTCCTGGGCACCGTCCCTGAACTCATACAAATCGGTGTAGAATGGGGGCGAGTAAGTATCCTCGAACATCTATCGTATCTTGTCAGTCATTCTGCCCTGAAGAGTAGTGCATCAAACAGGGCGCACGTTATTACGCTCCTGCTGGAACCAGTAAAGCGGCTGCTTCGCGCCATAGGTGCAGTTACCCGGCGCCGCATGCCACTTTCCATTCGCCGAGTCGACACCACAGCGCCGCGGAACTTGAGGCGTCGCGAGCGCGACGGTGGACGTTGCGCCGGTCACATTGCATTTGAAGCCATTCATGTAGTCTAGTGCGGAGGGAAGTAAGCAAGGTACAAAGTCGTCGGGTGCAACCTACTCTGTTCGCCACCACTGTCGGGCTGTGGGCGGACCTAGTGAGATTGGTGATGAAGGCGCAAAGCTCGGTACTCACTGAGTGGATCCAAAAGAAAGCGCAGGTACATCCCCCAGGCGGGCAAGCTGGCATCCTGGCCGGAACCTGGCCAACGTAGTCAGTGGTTGCAATTCAACCTACGAGCCGAATAAATAACGAACGAACCTGGAAGTCGGTGAACCTCGTCCAGACGCAGGTTTGATTTACGCTAAACACGGTAAAGTCTTCCGGCTGCACTTGCGTAGCGTCGCTGTTGTACGCGATAGCCAGCGCGCAGCCGGTGAGATCGTCGAATCCTTTGGTATGGAAGGCGTCCGTCCCGGAGTTGGGACAGACGTCGTTTGGGTTGTCGGTGCGGATATCTCCGCCCTCGGACGAGGCAAAGAACGAGGTGGCTCCTTTGTTGCATGCGATCTCGGTCGTCGCAGGCTGGCCCACGGGAAGATCGAAAATATCGCCATCGTTTGGAGGAAAGTCGAGATGGCCGTGGAACCACCATTGGGAGAAAGTAAAGTTCGTCAAGGGGCTGACCTAAACGACACGTTAATCCCCAAGGATAAATTTCCACGAGAAATATATACTCACGGGACGGTTGTCGTATGAAAATGGCGGAGTGTGGTCAGTCACATTGAAACCATACATGCTTGGATGCCACATGGCTGGAAGGTGGTCAGCGCGGTAAGTTTGCAAGGTCAGAAATTACTCACCAGCATGTCCCGCGACCAAAGCAACATTGTGGAAGCCAACCAGGGCAATAAAAGCAATCGTAAAGCGTGAAAGGGACATGAAGGAGGGACGTGGAGCAAAGCTCAGAGATAGAAAACCAGGCGACGAGGAGCGGATTGAGAGCTTTGTCCCGCTCGTTGCTTCTTATAGTTCCGCGCACAATAGCGCGCTTGTTATCGAGAACAAAAAAGAAATGAACCGATATGTACCTCTGTTTGTATTCAACGCTATTGTTCTCGGTCACGCGTGACATTGCCTTCTATGCGTCGGAAAACTCGGTCCAGCTCTGTCCAGCCTCGCCCGCACTGGGGTCGAGATAAATAGATCCATGTTCTCTAAATGAAGCACAGTTAAAGGCGTAGTATAAGTTAGAATGGGTATCCACTGTAAATCCCTTGAGCCCCGATATTAATGGTATAAAAATGGCCAGACGACCCGCCAGACGACTGTTCATCCACGGAACATCGTCTTCTTCCGCTGAAGCGAGGTGAGATAAGAGGAGGATTGAGAAAGAGTGGCGCCTACCGTGGCATCTCCCCCCGAGCTAGCGCCCTCCAGCTGTTTCTTCTTCTCCATCAGCTGCGTCCAGTTGTTGGTCAGCGCATCCTTGATTTCCTTGTGCCGCGCGTAGAGTTCCATCTCGGACTGCTTTAGCTTCTTCTCCTGTAGCTCCACCTTCTCGCGGAAGACCTCCTTCATGGCGGCCTCCATCTTCGCGAGCTTGGCTTCGTGCATCAAACGGTCCTCCTGGAGGCGCTCCGCCGGGCTGTGTCGCTGTCAGCAATAGAAAGATATGGACGACATCTGAGCCGCCGACGCACTTGATCTCCTCGAACACCGTCGGGTCCTGCGTGACGCCCATCGCCAGCAGCTTCTCCGTGCGCCACGTCTCATATAACACGTCGTTGGTGTGCGCCCGCAGCTCCTCCAAATTCGTCCGGACCAGCATTTGCCGCAGCTTGCCAAAGTCGCAGTGCGCGGGGTTATCGACCTCGACAACGCCCCATGGATACGCGCGCCCGCGCACAACGCGCCCGGCGGAGTTGCGGACGCCCTGTTCGGAGCCCACGATCGCGAATGGAATCGCGCGCGCAATCTCCTCCGCCTCGTCGATGCTCTCCTCGTCCTCATCTTCGTACACCGGGACCTGAAATATGCGGATGCCATTGTGGTCGAGATCGGAGAGAATCTGGGTAGCTATCAGTGAGAACCGTGTGCGGACATGGTGTCTGCACTCACCCGAGCTTTGAAATCGGTGATCTCCTCGTCCGTCATGGTGTCTGCCTTCGCTATGACAGGAATCAAGTTGACTCGGTGGTGCAGCCGTCGCATGAACTCGATGTCAATTTGCTTCAAACTAGAGCGGTGACGGGCAGTCATTGTCGATGGACGATGGGAGTGGGTGACGGACGCACGAGTGACCAGTAGGCTGAATGAAATAAACGCAAGCATCGACACGACCGTCCACGAGCTTCGCCCGCCTAACGCGGTGCTCCTGCGACAAGTATGCATCGAATCGTTGCTCGATAGTTTCCAGTATAGGATTCCAACTAGTTGAAAACAATGAGTGTCCGGTTGGAGTGCATATAAGACACGCACCTTGCGCCATTATTTACCAAATCGCCGAATCCTGGGGTGTCCACGACGGTCAAACGAAGTCGCACGCCGTTCTCCTCGATGTCTAACCAGAGGGGATCAGGGAGGGGTCTAAACGCGTAAAAAACAAGTCGGCGAACCAGCCTGAATGTTCTCGATAGCCACGGTCTTCGGCCGCTCTGCCGCTGGATGCAGAGGCTCCCGCGGCGGAAAGACGGATGAGTTAAACAGGGTGTTTATGAGCGTCGATTTGCCCAAGCCAGATTCACCTGAAGGAGGGATAAGCACAGGTGATGAAACGGCAGGTTCCCTGCGCACCGACGACCATGACCGTGAGCTGAAAACCATCTTTCACGCTCTTCCGTCGGACTTGATTTGGGAGGTTGGAGAATCCAACATGGCCCGTTATCTTCTTGCGGACAATAGGTATGGGTGCCGGAGAGGAATCCTGAACCGTCATTCTAGAGGGCTTAGTAGAGCGGAATGGGAAGAAACAAAAACGGTCGTCTAGCGGAAGGACATCTCAGAAGGCACTGGCATATGGTTGATCATCAAAACATGAGGCTCGCGTGGGAAGCCTTTCGGGGTTTCCCGAGCGCACCCAAAGCCCGCCGAAGCGAAAGAGGTTGATAGAGTCTTCAATGCCAGCTCTCTAGAGTTCGTCATCCCTCGGCGAGGCGTCAAAATCATATCGTGAAGGAAATTGTACATTTTTGTAACCAAGTTGAACCTCGAAGTTACGACCAGTTATTTTACTGTGGATAATAAGTACACTATGTGAGGCTCTCGGTTTTCTTGAGACGAGCCAAGGATCCGGCCAGGTCGCGTGAGTCCCGTTCCATTTTCGCAATGCAGTCCGCAAGCACACTCTGAAGCTCGGCCATCGTGGCCTGGTCTTGTTTACGCGCTGAATGGTTCAGAATCAACCAGGGGGCGAAACACAAGATACCCTTGGTCCTGACCTTCAGCATTCGCGAGTTCTTGTTGGGCAAGTTGTTCTTGATATTGGCCTTTGAGCTGGGCCACTTTCGTGCAACACAATAAGTTCCAAGTCTCAATCAAAGTCATTTCATGTGTCGACTCACTCTCAAGCGTCACAGCTCCGAGCATTTTCTCCAAGGTCTCGCGGATGTTTGCCGCCTCGATTTCCTTCGCGAGAGCTGTGTGCCAAATTGTTGTAATATCTATTCATTTTGACAAAGGAACCGCCTACCATTCGCTTTTTCCGCCGAAAGCTTAGTTGCCAGGCTTTCATGGCTAGCACGAGCTACAACCAACGTTTTAGTATCCAAAAATCACGCAGAAGGAACTCACTGCGTTCCAGAATCTCTGCGATCGCGGTATTTTTCAAGGCGATTTCCGACCGCACTGAGATAGATACCAATTAAGCACGCTTTGAGTCACATACTGGGGAAGGCCTCACAGTTCTGCACTTCGGTGGCCGAGTCTCCAAGGAGGTCCGTTTCTTCAGCGACGGCCTCGTCAACTGCCAACAGTGTCAACACGACAACCCGGAATGAATTCAATGATTCTCACTCATCGGCAGGCCGGCATAAGCTTCTTGCAATGTCTGTTCAATGGGCGATAGAAGACTTCTAACTGCCAGAACAAATGGATAAGCCCAATCATGCGAGGGAAGGGCGGAAAGATGAACGTACACCACTGCGGTATCTGATCAAAGGTTTGAGGAGGTTTCAAGTGGCGCCTCGACCCATCTGAATCGCCCTCCGACTCCCTCTTCCTCTTTCCACCAGTTTGAGGGGAGTCATTTGACTGCCCCGTGCTCGGGGTCATCACGCGTGTGGGAGATGCAACCTTTGTGGGGGGATGGGGACTTTCGTTGAGATACATTTCATCCAAAGCATGCATCTCCTGGACTCGAATTTGGCGATTTTGCTTGAGATGAAGGTTGCCAAACCATCCCAGACGACCAGCGGAAACCCACAGGTAACGGTCTTGGAAGACGGGATGCTTGGCCAGAGGTTGCTTCGTTGACGCGTCTTGATTCCACGCTTCCCACTTGGAGTGGGCTGCAGTACCCTCACTGGTCGGGCAGCGAACATAAATCACGAAAGGTGGGCCGAGGTCCCAAAAAATATCCCCGATCTCGCCTTGATTCGCAGGCGGGGAGCCTCGACCTCGAAATTCAGTATAAAACTTTTCCGTGCCCGCCGTCGGTTTCAGAATGAATTGCATGCCCTCACGGACGGCAGGACTGCCTCTAATTTTCCTGAGAGACTTGTCGGGAATTAAAACTCCCAGCAGCGAGCTCTGAGCAGGAGTGCGAACCGGAGATATCTCAGAGATCGGCTGGCCATCGCCTTCATGCGACGGCGGCAGCGAGCTCTGAGCAGGAATCCGAATCGGAGGTATGCGAGAGATCGAGTGGGAATCAGTTCCCTGCGAAAGAGACAAAGAGTTGCTCGACGATCCGCCACCAGAGGGCGCACTGGGGTTCTGCATGTCGTGGCAGACTGAAAGCTGTTAGCGTTATCCAAAGATCAGCCAGAAAAGAAGTCGCAACGGTTCACACACACCATGTCCCTTTTCGGTCAAGTGCAGTGAGGCGCTGGGAATCCAAATCGAATTCAAGCAGAAGGAAGGCCCATCTAGAATTACAGCCTACGTACCAATGTGTGTGGCTACGAAATACAAGAGAATGCAAGAGATGCAAGAAATAATGGTAAATCTCCGCCAAGAAGCCTGCCTAGTCATGCAAGCTGAGATTCAGACTGTGGGAGCTCCGCGAACTCGCCAAGCTCCGTACGCTGCCCCGTTTCCGCAGCTTGTTACGCTCCCGCTCGCGCTCCGCCTCGCGCGCAGTCTCAAGTTCGCGCTCCGCCGAGTCGACGTGCATGCGGCGCACGAGCCCCGCAAAGAAGTGCCGACCCTTCTTTTCAGAGGCGGGTGGGGACAACGGCGGGGGCGGAGGCGGGAGGGGCTTGGAGGCGTAGAGGGCGGAATCGCGCGCGGTCTCGGCAATGGGCAGCAGCGACGGGAGGCGGCGGTGCCGCTCACGCGTCCAGAAGCGGTGCGCGGGCGGTGGCGGGAGGACCTGCGTGCGGGTCGGCGAACGCGGACGGGACTGGGGTGCGGAGGGCGAACGGGAGTGGGACGCGGACACCACAGAGGGAGGTGTGGATGCGGAAAGGGGGGACGCAGACGTGGGGGACGCTGTGGAGGACTCCGAGATGGACGACGACGCGGAGGTGGGGACCTCCCAGCCGTCGCCGTGCCAGGCAGACGGGGACGCTGTCGCCCACGTGGAAGAGTCAGAGAGCCAGGCGTATGAGGCGTCAGGTCGAAGGTCGGTGGCGATGGGTGCAAGGGAGACGGGGCGGGGCGCTTGTGGCTTGCCCAAATGTGGGAGCTTGGATGCAGACATGCCACGGCGAGAAAACCACTCGGCCGGGTATGACTCCGCGCTGTCCGCGTAGAAGGTGGGATACTCCCCGTAGTCATCCTCGTCCTCGTCCTCGGCCTCTGTCAACGGCGTCTCGGGCTCTGGGATACTGAAAGTACCGCTTGTCGGAGTCGACAGCGCCAGAGAAGAGGTGGGCGTGCGGACCCTGAGAGGCGATATCGGTGGCTTGGGATTGGCCGGGTATAGAAGCACTGAGCGCACGCGCGTCTCCCAAGGCCATTCGCTCCGTCGTATCTCGGGGATAGGCATCACATTGGACTGCAGCTTCATCGGCGACCCCACCGTCATATAGCGACGTTCAGTCTCATCGTCTAACCGCATGGTAGGCCGCCGGCCACGGGTCCGAGTAAAGATGGGCACGAGCCCCTCGCCACCCCGATGGGCACCCAAAAAGCGCACTAAATTGTCTTCGCGCCTCCGTCGAGTCTGCTCCTCACTGTTTCCAGCCTGCGGAGGAGAAGAGGTGACCAACTCGGCGTGGATTGCCTCCAGCGCTGTGAGACGGTGCTCCGCCATCCATCGGGCACTGTCTCGCCGGGCCGAGTTACGAACGGCCTTGAGACAGTGACGGGCATCGCTGATACGTGCTGCCACCGAAGACGAAGCATACCGGACGGCATTGGCGCGGATTTGTGCCGAAGAAAGGGTCAAAGGAGGGGGATGTCGGGTGAGGGTGGATTCAGCGGTAGTATAGCGCCGAAGTCGCCGTTTCTGCTTTTCAAGAGGGCTTTGACTCTGGCTCTGGCTCTCGGGCGAGAAGCGAGACACGGGAGAGAGGGGAGATACGGGGAATCCAAAGGTATGGCTGGATGTTGGCGTTCGAGGTCTCCTACAAATGGATTAGGCAACGCGAGTGAATGAGCAACCGTGGGCCCTCACCCTTGCCATGCAAACTTGCCAGCGACGCTGTTCGGTGTCAGGAGAGAGAAAGAAAGGGTCTCATCGGCGTCGAGGGTGACATCCTGAGGCCAAAGAGAGTGCGGGGTCAAGATGGAGCAGTCCTGGAGCGAAGTCAGATCGTGTGGGTGCATTTTTGGCGGTAAAGTACCTGGAGAGCGGGCCAATCGAGGTTTTCGGTCACAGTGATCCTCAGTTCCGACTTGTTCGAGGCCATGGACTTGAAGTTGGAGGCCAGCTCATCGAAGAGAACGTAGTCCAGACGCAAAAGCCAGTTTGACACATCAATTGCCCATTCAAGAGTCTAGGCAACCCGCCATCACGTGCACACGGCGGGACGGTGTCAATAGTTGCCTGAAGTGTCAGCATCGAAGTACGACACCGCGTTTCAGCGTGGTGCATCTTGCAGCGTCTACAACTCATCCAGGGACAAAAAAAATTGTGAGTCATGATCTCAAATTTGTGCAAATAGTTGCTCAGAGAAGAGAAAGAGAAAGTCCGTCAGTACTAACTATTGAGAGAAACCCTCGGACGGCGCATCCTCCTCGTCATATTCGTCCTCGTCTCCCGCCGACGCTTCCTGATACTATTAAAAAAGATGAAACATCAGCAATGTCCGCAAACGTTGATAGATTCACCGACCTGTTGATATTCCGCACTAATTGTCAACCCGTCAGCAGAGCCACCAGTGTCAACAATCCAACATGAAAAACGTACATCAAATCCTGCGAGTTGCTCTCCGCCTCGGAAAACTCCATAATGTCCATCCCCTCGCCAGTATACCTAGTTCATCGCGGATATCAGCTTGGTGTAAGTTGCCGACGGACCCAAGACTCGCCAGTGCAGGAATGCCCGTCGCTTGTACATGGCGGCGAACTGAGATAGATAGAAATATCAGTCCCTGCTGTCTGTCAGAACAATTGTTCTTACCGTGTCGTGCGTTCGCAAAAACAGTTCTTGAATGGAGGTCGAGTTGGACAACGCCACGGCGGCCTGGATGGATGCCTTGTCAGCGAGACCAAGCAAAAACAACCAGCAGATGAGGTTTACATGTTTCTGACCGACAGGCGGTACAGACACGAGCGTCACCGAGACATTGTCCGGGATCCACCTACGACAGGTCAGTGTTCGTCTCGAGACGGCATCTACATATTCGCGTACTCAACAAATTGACTGGAGTTGCGCGTCTGCAGCTCTCGCACAGCGACCTACGAGATAGTCAGTTCCATTTACTCGTTCTCTGAAGCGGCGTATAAAAAAATGTACTTCGGCCTGCACAGCGAATCAGCCGGTTGACGCAGTGATGAGTTGCAAACTCACCTCTCGGGACGCGACGTTGCCGCGGAATATGACCGCTGCCGTTAGATAGCGCCTATAATAAACAAAGTTAGTCGCTGTAATCAACACATGTTCGAAAATCCTCACCCATTCCGGGGGTCACAAGCAACGAGAAGGTTCCTGCGATCAAAGACACTGAAACAAAACCATCATCATCTAGTTGGTGTGGCGAGAAAAGGGCATACGCTTGGACTAGCTCTGTAACGGATTTCCCCTCGTACGACTGGGTTTTTAGATCGCTGAAGGGTGCGTAGCTGGGCATCAGGAAATGCAACTGGAGAGTTTCAGGACAAAACCGAGATAACTGGAGGAATATCTGACACGAGGGAACGGAATGAGGTTCATTCCCAATTTCCGCAGATCGCTAGTCGTATGATCAGCGAACATGGAGGAGATAAACCAACAAGGATGCGGACCCATTCAATTGGCCCGGGAACCGTAGGCTGGTGCTGACTCCGCACATCACTTTTGAGATTAGCTACACGGGTTCAACAGTGAGTCGGACCAAAGGACGACGAAAGATATATACCCCATTGAGGTCCTTGAAACTGGGGGTCTTGATTTTGAGAGCACGGGCGCTGATATCATACAGGGCTTCGTTGTCGATACACATAGTCAAGTCACTTGTTTCGACGAGTTGATGGACGGACAACATTGCATTGTACGTCTGGACCAGATAAGTAAAAGAAAAAACGAGGCCTTGACTTGTTCTCACCTCGACAACTGTCTCAGACACCTATACGAACGGTCAGGAAACGATAAACAACCGCATTTCCTCCTCACCTTTGGCGAAGGTAAAATTGAAAACGTCGCGAGCATTCGGTCCGGGAATTCCTGGTTTAAAGTCAAAACTATAATATAAACAGCGGGGGTGATTTACTTCTCGCATCTTCGTTAAGAGAAGGCATCCCAGGCCGGAACCAGTTCCACCGCCGATGCTGTGGATGATTTGGAAACCCTGCAAGGAGTCGCACGCCTCGGCTTGCTTCCGCATGACTTCCTGGAAGACAGTCAAAGCAGTTCAAACAGAATGAACAAGTCCAACCAGGATGGGGTCGATCAATTCAGCCCCCTCGGTGTAAACTGCAGAAGATTTCAAGACCGGAAACAAAACGAATGGGAAATACACGCACATCCTTTGGCCCAGTTATTGCCCGCGCCAGACTCTCCGTGCAAGTATGTCTCCGGACTAAACAGTCCACCCATCGGGCCACTCCGAACCTAAGGGATTTGTTCAGCCAGACCCAAAACCGAAGAGCCGTGCGCCTACCCGTTCACACACCCCAGCCTCGAGGTCAATTTGCAGCGATCGCGGTACATATTTGGGCTGCGACCCTGCATGGTTGACCTCGGCGAAATAAACACCAACCTACTTTCATACATTAGACAAGGTGAAGAAAGAAGCAATTGCACTCCGCACCCGCTGCAGTTGCACTGGATCCGCGCCCTGGTATATCTGTCGCGGCGGCGTGTACTCAGCCTCCAAAACCGCCCCGGAGACGGGTCAAACTGACCCCCGAAAGATCCAACCCATGCTCCGCCAACACATCTTGCCAAAAGCTCTCCCCGACTTGGTTTCCGGCCTGTGCAAGGGCGCGATTGTCAGATTCAGGGCTACATAGAAGCTTGATGTCATTGTTCTGCGCCACTTGCCTGTCCGACCTGGAAGAGAGACCCAGTTAGCAATGCAGGTGCTACTAGAACAGTATACGAGCCTGCAAATTGACGATTTCGCGCGATAGCATGGTAGAAGGGGTATAATGGCGAAACTTCGTGAGATTCGCGGTCAAGACTATTTTTGATGAGGCGTGTCATCAAGTCCGATTGGGACATTAAATCCCACGATTGTCGGAGTCGGAAATTCAAACCCTTCCTCTCCTCTGTGAGAGTCATTTTTGCTGCTGCGTCCTGCTGAAGCTACTCAAATTCTCCGCATGTCACCAGGGAACTCTACGGAACCTCATCCTCTGCAAGGACACGGAATCCATTAGATAAGTCGGTAAAAACTATGAGACAAGAAGGCATTTTCAAAGTCACCCAAGCTATCGACAGCCCCAGCAGGGTACTCACTATGCGATGTGAACTCATCCGCTGATACCTTTCTTACTTGGGGAACTCCGACTTGAAAATTGATGAGGAACGAACTCAATCGTCTACAACGTCTGTCTTGGAGGACTCTGTCCGACTCGCCCGACCTTCACATAGATAGGTGCGTCTTCATCCACTGTATCTATATACGGCTCATACAGTGCCACATATAGAAGGACAATGCGGTCGCCGTCCGTCGGGAAGCTCTGCCTGAGGCCGCAACATAGCAGTCCATTGCTAATACGAATTCACCGGTGTTCTGTCTGGGTTTGAAAATCCTGCGATGGGCAAGCACTGGCTGTTGAAATTAGGATGAGTTGGGCCCTCGAGAGTTTCATGTTGGGGCGTAAAAACCGCAGTATGGCCGCTCTCCTCATGGGTACGCAGATCATGATATCGAATCCCTTCGAGGTTCAACCGACGTTCGATTTACAGCATCCATATGGACAATGCAACTCATTCACAGTGCGACCTCACAAATGACGCGGGATAAACCTCACGAGCATCATTAAAGACCACACACCACTTCGTCCTTCTTTCTTCCTCTCCCCCATTTTTTTTTTACTCGGATCAAGAGTCCAACCGTGGGAAGTACTAGGCGATCTCCGTCTCGAGCGGTCTCGAGCGAGCTTCGAACAATTTCAAGTGTCCAACTTCCCAGAAGTCGCTTCTCTGTGGTTCCAGGCATGGCTTCGACGTTCGATGCAACAAGTCGATGTTGGGGGTACCTACCCCTGTTTCCTGAAGATTCGAACCCCGAAGGAAACGGGGTTCAACCGTGCATCATTGTAAGATTTCGCCTACTAGCTTCACACAGCGGTCTCAGACTCAGAAGAAAATTGGGAGCGCTCCGTATGCAGCTTACCCGCGATGCTAATGCATAGAATGGCCACAAAAAGTATTGGTTGCATCTGTAGCGGAACTCACGCAATGTCCATCGCCCATTCATTCTGACACTGCGCCGACTCCCGAACGACTCAGGGACGTTGATACCCCCAAAATACAAGGCCGATGGGCAGCGGCAGACAACGGCGTATGGCAGAATTCATTCAACTGAGTTGTCTTCACACGTATTGTCAGGTACGCGTCTTATTCCGTGACGGCCCCTTTGAATCCACTTCGGAGCCTTGTGGCCGCAAACGGCACCCCAGAAAAAAAAATCTGCATCCATGTACGCCTTTTGACACAGCCTCGCAAACGAGATATAAGTAGCTGAACCCTCACCACCTAAACTGCATTCGAGTCGTACCATCCAACTCGCATTCGAATTGCACAATGCTCTTCTCCACCTCCCTCCTGGTGCCTCTGTTCGCCGCCTGCACTCTTGCGATAAATGTGCCTCGAGTAATCACCACTCACCACGGAACCATTGTCCAACCGACGAGCGGACTCGTCGCCACCAGCGGAGCACCCGTCCCGTTCAGCTACGCGGACTCAAACTGGTGTGAGGGCGGATACACACCCATCACGGTCTGGCTCCTCGATTACGCGCCGACGACAGCCAACCTGAACGCGACCGGTCAATTCACTGACGCCGTGTTCTATTATGGATCCTTCCTTATCGGCAACTTCGGTACGCGTTTGAACTTCCGAATACCAGTGTCGGTGTTGAACAACGACCGCAGGACTGCCGCCCCTTAGTGGGAGCCCGTCTCCCCCCACGACGCTTGCGATGCCAGCCATATCTCAGTACGGTTCCGGAGCTTCGGTGTACCTCGCTGTTGTCGAGACCGCAAACACTTGCCCACCCGTGCGTTCGACTTTCATTGTCCGGGATTGATATTGACTCCGCACGGCAGGGAAACCAGCCCGCCCAGTACGGCATGACCTCGACCCAGATAACCACGGCGTGAAGATCAACCAGTACTATTGTTACACAAAATAGAAGACAATGTTCTGGGTACATACATGAATTGTTGTATGAGTTATTTGGCGTTATTGTTCAGGTCCGGAAGCCCAGCGGCCTTCAAATCGGCGTTCACTTCGTCGAGGTGGTTCATGAACTGGGCCTTGAGATTGTCCCACATCTTGGGTTCGTGTTCTGAAAAACCGGGTGAGCGCGGAAAAAAGGGTTATATAGTGCGGCATACCATGCAACTTCCCAGAGCGCTTCATGGCAAAATCGGTTATCGTGAACATCATGCTCGACTCAAACATGAAAGCTAAAACTATGGTTCAACCCAGGATCATCGAACCCGGCAAATAATTCACGGACCGATTGTGCCCTCGGAGATGCGCATCGGCTTGAGGTCCGCTTCCGACGCTTTCTTGAACTCATCGTAGCTCACTAAACGCCAGACCGGTCAGTTTGTACGGCAGCTCGCCAGAAGGAACACAGAGATACTTACCTCCATGCGGGCAGAATCCAGTCTCGTAGCTAGCGCCTGGAACGAATTTGGTCAGAGGATGTATCAGCCAACACGACGAAGGGACTGACCTCCAGGTTGGAAGCCATCGCTGCGTCCACCATAGACACCATACAACAAACCCATAAATTCGGTGGAAGAGTTGCGATGATAGTAAGGAGGGCGGAAGGTATGCGACGCGACGTCCCATCGCGGGCTGAAGATAAGGAAGTCCGCAAGGGGTATGCCGGGGGCCTTCGATTTAGCCGTAAGGACGCAAAAGATGGAGGGGTCGATGTGGTCCTTTGAGATCGACCCGACGTTGACGAATTTCTCCAGAGCGTACTACAGTCAGAAAAGTATCAGGAAATTATTCAGAAAGGACACAGCGTTAGGTCGTACCTTGTAAGGCACGTAGCTAACCAGGGACTGGTAAATTTATGTCTCGTAAAGTATTTGATGTGAACACCCACATTCCGTGCCATGCAACCACATCGAAAGGTGTATGCTCCTGCGAGCACGAGAATAGCTGGCCGCATACTCTGCCAAACTGTTAATCGAGAGCCACAAGAGGTAAGTTCCGACTGTACTTGTAGGTGACTGAAGGACCGATGAATATTCGTCAAGACAAAAAAAAAATTGAACATACTCTGCCAAGGGCTCTGATCGATGTCGAAGCTGGCTAGCGGACTCTCAAAATCGCGGACGTTGGCCAGGCCATATCCTCCGAGCGGCCCAAGCTCAGGAAGCTGATAGTGGGACCCGAATATTTCTTGGATGTCTGGGTTCAAATCGATAAACTGCACACTGTAGACGATCTGGACCACTTACATCCGCGGGAAGGGCCATCAGGCAGAATAACCTGGTGGAAGAGTTGTTGACCATACTCGACAAAGACAGAAAAAGCCAACCTTGAACTTGATACCTCGCTGAATGACCAGCAATTCCCCAGATCGCACCATCATTCTACAACGAATTTAGACTTCTCCCAGAACCTTCAAGAAAGCCCAGACTCACTTTCCAAACTCCGTCTGCACGTCCAGCCTCCCCTGCTGCGGCAAAATCAACATATCCCCATCAGTATTACAAAACGCCTTCTTCTCCATCGACGCGTTCGCGGTGTAGATGTGGATCGCCAAGCCCTCCTTGAGCGTCGGGTCCCCATTGCCCGCGAGCGTCTTGAGCCCCTCCACAAAGTCGACGCGCTCCCCGGCCGGCGGCATGTCGAAGGGGTGCCAGGCGAGCTGCGTCGGGCTCACATGGACCTTGGGGTTCAGCGGGAGGAAGTTCGATTCCAACTGCCTCCGCCCGGGGGTGGGTAAGTATCGCGAATAGCCACCAATGCTTATGGGGAACTGACGTCAGGGTTGTCTGGGAGCTTGGTGAAGCCTTGGTGGGCGACGGAGGGACGGATCTACATACAGGCGGCTGCCAGTCAATATTTCGACATCCGAGATGAGAGGGGCAGGTACGCACCCGATAGAGCCAGCTGGGTAGAACGGAAGGTTATTTTGGCTCAGAAGCATTTTTTATCCCTGGAATATACGATACGCACGAGCTTTGATTTTCCGCCCGGGGCGCGATGAACGACGTCCCCGTCATCTACGCGCGCGATTAGCCCAAGTCGAACCTTCACACCAACTTCAAGAACAACGCACCCCCTCCGCATACAGCTCATACTTGACTTTCTGAGGCGAGTTCTGTCCTTCAGGGAGCACGCCCGGGCTACGTCCGCACTATGAGCATACATATACACTGCCCGCCGCGAAACCACACAACGCACATCGCTTCACTAGCGAACCGGTTCCCGAAGCCGACTTGGTACTGATACGGGTCCTTCTCCGTCGGCTTTGTCGCAAAGGCCGCGCGCGCGGTCGCACCTAGGATGTTTGCCATGGTCGTGGGTGGAGAGAGAGAGAGAGAGAATGTGAGGATGCAGAAGCACAGACGACGGCCGTCTTAAACCACGCATCATCGAGGGAAGCCGCATTCAAATGTGGAGGTCAGGAGGACAACGCTTAAAAGTACAAGCGCAAATGATGCCGACGCCCAACGCCCACGGATTGTCTAAAAAAAGTAGTATTCCTCTTGTTTTTCTTGTACATTACACGACGCGTTATCGTGTCTCGTCGAAACATATACATACATACACGTTCTTCGCAGGTTGGTTGCGCAACCTCTCCTTGCTTGCGGCCCAGTGTTACCAATCACTGCGACAGCTGCTTGATCTTGAGGACAATCGCTGCGAAGAAACGTCCCAGTCAGTCGTCGCACCAGAAAAGCCCCGCCCGCCGCCGAGGAAGCTAGGACGTACCCGACGGATCGAGACTCTGATGGGGGATTTGCTCCCACAGCCCGCCAGAACCTTTACCCAGCCGTCGTCAGCACCAAGTAATCGATCGCAGCCAAAACACGACACGGACCTTCGCGGGTGGTGCCCATGTACCCGTAGCGCGGGGTGAGCTGGCGCTCGAGGAGCCAGGTGCCGAATTTCGAGCCGAGCTATGAGGGCGATGAGTGTCTGAGCGGACGTCTATGTGGATGGACGCACCCCGGTCTTCTGGTTAAAAGACTCGACGACGAGCACGAAGGGGCTCGCCCCGACCTTCCTCAGGGTCTAGATGCGAAAAAGGGCGATGAGCAAATGCCCGGGTAATGGATATGCCGAGGGCCGCACCTGCTCATCGACGACGTTCAGCGACGGCTTGTTAATAAGCCCGACGTCGAGCCCCATCTCGCGGCAGCGCAGGACGGCGTCCCACGAGCGGTAGAGCATCTCGCCAAAGGACACGACGTAGCCCGCCGTGCCCTCGACGATCGTCTCGTCCTTGCCCGGGATGAACTCGTACCCGTCGCCAAAGTACTTGGTCTTGCCGTCCTCCTTGAGGATGTACGGGACCTTGGAGCGCGTGGAGAAGACGAAGCGCAGGCCGCGCTCAAAGAAGACGCGCTGGACGACAGCGACCATCTGGAGGGGGTCGGCGGGGAAGTAGAGGAAGGAGTGCGTGTCGGAGAGGCCGTTGTCCGCGAAGAAGGAGTTGATGCCGAAGTGGCAGGTGTTGTCGGCCTGAAAAGGGAGGGGTCAGACAGGGAATGAAAACTAATCGTAAAACTGACCATCTGGGTGAAAAGGACGGGTATGGAGTAGTAAGTAGACGTTGTAGAAAATGAATGACCAAACAGACCTCGTCGACTAGAGACAGGTCATGAGCAAATCATCATCGTGTACTAGTCGATAAATAGACGTACCACCCGAGTGCGAGAAGTGGCAGAGGACGTTGCAGTTGTTCAGGCGCGCCATGGTGACCTCCGAGACGACCATCTCCAAGAACGCCGAGAAAGTGGAAAAGACACCAAACTTCTCCGGGTCGAAACCGAAGCCAGCAGCGGCAGAAAAGTTTCCGCGCTCCATGATACCAGAGGGGATGAACACCTCCGGGTGCTTCTGGTGGATGACCTTCAGCCCGGTCGAGCCCTCAAGGTCGCCTATCTGCGCGTCAGAAACCCGGAATCGTATGCATAGGCTGGGGCACGTACTGTCGATGACCATGACCTTGGCCGCCGCCTCCTCCTTGGAAAGCTTGTCGAGCACCAAGTTGACCGCTTCGCCGAAGACGACGCGGTTGGCGCCGCGCTCGGACGTGGATCCGATGTGGAGGTACGCCTGGTCGACGGCGACCATGCCCGCGTACAGCTCGGAAAAGTCGGGGTATCCGCGCGAGAGGAGGTGCTTGACGGCGGACTTGACGGGGATGACATCGTGTCCGTGCGAGCTGCCCTGGATGTCGACGATGCCCGGCGCCATAGGGCGCTTGGCGACGACTGCATTTTGAGATAAGTTTTTGAAATGGAAAAAAGGTGGAGGCGGCGTACCGGCAGCGGGGCCGTCATACGTGACGACGGAGCTGATGGCGCCCCAGAGCGCGTCAATGTCCTCGCCATCGACGGTAAGGACCTTGAGGCCGTGTCCTTCTAAGGTCTTGGTAACATCGTAGCCCTTGAGATACTCGGACGGGTGGCCTGCAATAAGCGGATAAGCGTGGGCCCGAGAACGAAAGGAACAAGAAAGACCGTACCGGCGATAGTAACATCGTTGTCATCGATGAGGAGCTTGACGTTGAGGTGCTGGGCGACAGCAAGCCGGGCAGCCTCCGCGTCGTTTCCTTCCTGCTGGGAGCCATCCGAGCCGAGGCAGAAGACAGTCTTACCGCGGTTGGCCATGGCGACACCATTGACCATCGGCCTGAGAGGTGGTGAGAACAAAATCAAGGCACATCCAGTGAAACGCACCACATGTGGCCAAGGCGGCCCGACGAGAACTTGACGCCAGGAGTGAGCCCGAGCTCCGGGTGGCCGGGGAGTTTGGAGTTGGCCTCGCGGTAGTGCATGAGATGGTCGGCCGGGAGCGATCCCTCGAGGACGGAGAGCATGTACTGGGTCGCGACACGGTGGCCTGCAGATTGTCAATCGCGAGCCCCCAAGAGCTAGCGAATGACCCACCAGCCTCATCGAACACGATAGGGACGTATTTCTCCGCGTCCTCGAACAGGGAGAGCAAGATGCAGACTTCAGGCACGGTGTCGTAGGCACCTCCGGTGTGGCCGCTCACACCGCGGGCAGCGCCAGAGGCGGTAAAGAAAACGATCGCATCGCGCAAAAGCTGGATGTTGGCCAGCAAATCCGATTTCTCCTGGTCACTGAGCTTGGACTTTGTGGGGTCAAGCTTGAACCTGAGGGCAATCGATAAGCGTGGATGTGGACAGCGTTGGATAGCGCGCACTTTTTGAACTTTCCGAGGTCGATGGGGAAGGGGGGAGCCATGATGAAGGTAAAGAAAGAGGAAGGTCGTCACGATTTAGATAATGACACCGTGACCGAGCAACGCCGCAACGGCCGCGCCCGGGCTTCCAGTGGGTACATTAACCCTGTTACAAACTCAGCGCTTCAGTGGCAAGGTGGGTCTTGAGTGGGTGAATCTGGACCAGCAAAATACCCTCGGTCATGGTGCACGGATTATGCACGAATTCCAGAATCGATGGACTCTCGGACAACCAACTTGAATACGAGCCCCGGCATCAAGGAAACGCGAGGTCGAGCAAAGGGTAATCGAAGCCCGATTCCTCGCACGAAGAACGCGTTTAGAGGGCCCGGTTTGGGGGGTCTGGGTGCCACCAATTGGCGGCCGCAGACCCCAAGTTACTCCGGGCCCTCTAGGAGCTATCGGGAGACTGCTGTTCTGGCCACGGCGAGGAGTGGCAACGACGTATGGTGCTGTCCACCAACACCGAGTCTCGACGACGCGTCCGACGTTGAGGTTCAAGGATAAAAAGCAAGGAAGCCAAACAAAGAATTACAAACGCGTCGCGTCCGTTTCAACTTTCACACAAACTCTCTCTTGGAGGAAAATACCTGAACGGTCGCCCTTTTTTGAACCACACGGATTTGCAGATTGAAATACAGGTCAAGACCACTGGGACTTGTTGGTAAGTCCTCGCAGACCATCTTAATCCTTCTCGCTTCAGACGCTAATTATCGGGTTTCTGCTTTTATTCCTACTTTTCGAACCATCAGCGTTCATCCCACATTGAAAGCCCAAAACTCACCTGTCCCCCAACCTTCCTTGTAAACCTCACCAACAAATCCACAATCTCATCCGGGCACTCAAAATGCAACGCATGCCCCCTCCCCTCCAACCACACCATCTCATAGTTCGGCTCAAAATGCGGCCGCATAACCTCGTCAACGCCCTTCACCCCGCCCTCCCGATGCCCGTCCTCGGTACCCTGCACCACCATTAACGGCAGCCCCGCGCGCCCCGCCTCCCACAGCCTCTCCACCTCCATCTCGCGCCCGATGCTCAGCCGCATCACCTCGGGGCTCAGACTGTGCCCCGCGTGCAAGCAGCGCACGGCGTACGGCACCGCCTCGGGGTGCGCGAAGATGCGGTCGATGAAGACCTTAGAAGCAGCTTGGAAGGCGGGGACGCTCTCGTCGGAGAGGAGGCCGGGGAGGGCGGCGAGGAGGGGCGGGGCGGCCATTGCGCCGGTGAGGCTCGTTGAGGGGACGCCGGCGAGGTAGACGATGCCCGAGAGCGTGTCTGGGGGGAGGTGGGTCACTACATCTGTCGCCACAGCGGCTAGCGCGAAATTCAAGGTCAGTCGGCTTGATAATTACTTATCAGGCACGGCGTACCACCCATGCTCCTATTTTAGGGACGATTAATTATGGGTTGGTTTGAGGTAGCGGGCACACGCACCATCCCGCGAGAACCGGCTTCCTGAGCTCAAAGGCGTCCATGACGGTGCGAAAATCCTCTGCGAACAATTTCGACGCGTACGCCTCCGCAGTGGTTGGCTTCCCACTCCGCCCGTGGCCTCGAATATCGTACCGAACCTAATAGTAGAAATTCAGGTCAAAGCGAATTTAAGTATGGGCATGAGCACCGTGACATACCACATAAAGAGACTCAAGCAGGCGCGGGCGCGCACACATGTCGTCAAAGACACACCCGCTCAGGGACAAGCCGGAGAGCAGCACGAGGTGGGGGTTGGCGGGGTCCCCTGTGGCCTCGGCGAATATAGCCGTTCCGTCGGTCGAGTGGAGGATCTTGGTGGTGCTGGTGGGGGAAGGCATGAGGGCGAATTGAAAGTTGTTTCGAAGCTGAAACCTCCTTATATATGAGTACCAAGACAAGTACGGCGAGCAACGGACACGCGTCCTATTGTCGGCGGCGGAGTTCCGAGACACCGGTCATGGGTTACGAGGAGCGTTGGCAGTGGTTGGATTCTGTATATAGTGTCATGTCTTCAGAACTCTTCTGGACGGGAAATGCGTACGTGATCTTGGTTCGAACTCAAAGTTAGTTCAATGGTTGAAATTTGGCGGTAATTACTGAAAAACTCCCAAAAAACCTGTCATCACATCCACCAGAAAATTCGACAAACACAAGATTCGGCAACGAAGGCAAAAGTGCAAGACAGCGAGCTCCACAGATTCCCCAGCTCGGACAACTTCCCCGCCATGAAATAAGGTTCCAAACGAACTCCGATACCGGGATTCGGCCCGTTGATTCCCGTGTTGGATTTGAGTCTCTTGGTCGGCTTCACGGAGGAGGTTGGAACTCAAAATCGGATAATCGCGCGCACTAGCACAGTTCAATGGTTCAAATTTTCTTCCTGTATCCGGTGATTGTTCAGTCTGATGGATTCAATAAGTAAGAGGAGGCGTATGGTTGAATTTCGACCACTTCCACGCGACGAAGTTAAGTCAATCGCCCCCTCCAACCTCACTCACACTCAACCTGCTTTCCAGAACACAATCCCCATTAACGACTACGTATGCATACGGATAGACAGTCTGCAGTCAATAAAATATACAGAGCACTTTTCGCGACCTAACGAAACACGACGACGTCTTCTATAGCTATTGGTAGTAAATATTCCATGTCTGGCGTCATCCGTGTCAGCAGCGTGCAAGAAGGGTAGGGAACCGCAAGAAGACGAAACAACAACACATACCTTGCGCCAAAGCAGCCCCTTATGCTCGAGTATCGGCCCGTCAATCCCAAACGCCACGCCTTTGAACCACCAAAACGTCCCGATCACGGCGCTGGCGCAGACCGCAAAGGCGATGTGTTTGGCGTTGTCCCCGATGCGCCGGGAGGTGAATATGAAGTGGTCGAGCATGTGCCCGAACATGATCACAGCGAAGTAGAGGGTTGGGAGCTGCGAAAAGAAAGAAAAAACAGTCGCGGTCAGTGGTCGAAAAAACGGAGGAGAAGAGAGGTATATACGTAGTGGTGGACGTATGTTACACGGCCCATAATCAGGAACGGCACTACGGTGGAGTTAGAGGCGCTGAACAGAATAAAATAACAACCAACTCGCCGTAATGCAACACCCAGCCGAAAAGCGCAATCTTTCCAACGTACAAAAAGTGCGTCCATTCCTCTGGTTGCGTTGCGTTTCCCCGTCAGTACCGCAAGTAAACCGGCTTTAAAAAGCGAACGCACCATCCTCCATAACATAATACTGCCTCTGCCCCCGCACCAAATACACCCCAAGCGCACCTAGGGCGACGAGAAGACTCGCGCCGGCGCCCCACCACACGATGGGGTTGCCCATGAGGTAGAACTTTGTCTGCGTGTCCCCCCAGCCACACATGCGCAGGCCGAGGTAGAGGAAGGGCCAGTCGAACGGCTTGGACGCGAGGATGTCCTCCTTGTCCGGGTCGGGCACGAGCGCGTTGTTCGAGTTCATCATGGCGACGTTGAGATGCCAGAAGTCCCGCAGGAAGGGTGATTTGAAGCTCTTGAAATCGGCGGTCGGCACTATAGTTGAAATATAAACGTTAGTTGAAAAACAGAGAACACAATAAGATACGGACACCGCTCATTCCGATGCGTCTCGACGTTCCAGTATGTGTGCGTATCCTTGGGGTTGTTCTCGGGCGTACAGCTGACCTCGATCTGCTTCCACCCCCACTGCGGCAGCACAGCGCTCCCCGCATACAGATAACACCCCAGCACCTCGTGCCGAAACCGCATCCTTGTCGTCAGCGCGTGAATTTGGTCTACGTTAGAGCGCGAGCCGCGTATGAGGTCGTCGGCGACCTCGACGACCCAGTAGTCGTGCACGTCGCCGATGGTGGCGTTGCCGTAGCACGAGACCTCGTTATTGAGCTTCGTTATGGGCGCAGGGACGAGGTGCGAGTGGAGGTGGCGCGTCGTGGAGGAGTGCCGGAGGCGGATGACATCGTTGTGCTTGAGGAAACGCAGGGGCGCTTCTGCGGACAAGGGCGGTTCGTCCCAGCGGGGAAGGATGTCCCACTCGTTGTTGCCGTCTTTGTGGTGGTAGCAGGTTATCTGCTGCTGGCCGGAGCCAGCGGGGTAGAGGTGCTCGTGCGAGTGCAGGAGGCCGCCGCCGAAGCCGACGTTCTTGAGGCTGACGCGGGAGCCAAAGACAACTTCTGTAGAATAAATCAGTAAAATGAAGTTATTGCTCTGGGGAATGCGAACCGAGTGGACTGTCCGCAAACTCGTTTCCTTCGAGGTTGGCCTGGAAGAGCGAGCTCATCTGCGCGTCTCCAGGACCAGAATGGCTGAGAATCATAAAGTGAAGCTTGAAAGACGCCATAAAGACGAGTATTGGGATGACAATCAGGCAGAAAACTCGTGCTGCCCAATGTTTAACTTGGTCGCGCTGAAGACTGGTCGGGAAAAAAAAGTTGAACGAACTCGAGAACGCTCACAATCGGCATTTTAACATCGCCAAATTTCTCCCAAAGATCCTCGATCGTGTAAAGTCCGACGAGGGCTGTGACAAAGAGACCAATCATTTTGACGCTACGGAGAAAAATCAGCGCTTTGCAGACGGCAACACTGAATCGCGTACCTAGTCACCAATCCGATAGATAATCCTGTAAATGTGAGCCAGGTCCACCAGCCGAATGAGAACGGCCGGGGTTGTTGATTGTGGAATTTCGCGAGACAAAACACAACGAGAACGGTAAAGAACAAAAGCATAGAATCAAGCAGAATGAAGCGCGAGATGCACAGCCAGCCCACATCTACACGCCGTGAGCATGGTTTGTAAATCGCGAAAGGGACTCACCGAGAAGGACCATGAGCGCAACAAGATGGCTCGCCCACTGGCTCATCCCGAGCTCGACGGCGGTGTACCACCCCAGCGGCACCATCCCCACGCCAAAGGTCGCGAGCATCATGCGCATCGCGACATAGGGGACCTCGTCCGGGTACGCCTCCCCGCTCTTGAACTCGAACTTGCCGTCATAGCCGGCGAGGAAGCCCACGAGGCCGACGATCATCTTGCCCAGCGGCGGGTGGACGTCAAAGTAGAACTCGCGCTTGATATAGTGCGAGCCGAATTTGCCAAAGTGGGCCTCGTCCCAGACGACGTTCTTTGCGTGGCCGATGCGGTAGAAGCGCGTCCAGAAGGAGAGGAGGGTGTAGACGAGCGCTATGACGTGGACGAGATTCTGCTTGAGGATCTTTTCCTGAGACGCGCTGATTAGACGCTTGGAGATGGAGAGGATGTAGTGGACGCACGAAGGAGAAGTTGCCTGGCTGCTGGTACACCTGGCCCGGGCGCGGCTTGTCCTGCACATCCTTCCCGCTGTCATCATGCACTGGCACATTCGGGTCGGCGTCCACTGCAGCTGCACCTGCGGGGCCCTTTTGGCCCCTCCGTCTTGCGCCCTTGTGGTCGTTCATTTGCTGGGAAGAATAACTCCTCGGCCTGGAGAAAAATAGGTGTGAAAGAGCGTAAGAGGTCTGCAAATCACGGTCAGCATTTTTGCCGCAAATAGCAAAGGAAGATCCAAAATGGACACAGACGGCGCCATTGAGGTTCGGAGACTCGTCCGAGATGAAGAAGACATACTTTTGGGGCGGCGGGACCTCGACACGTTGGTGGAGGCGGTGGGCAAGAGCAGAAATGATAGAAAATCAGCGGATCGACTGCCGATGCCCGAGCGCCGGCGAGTTGGGTTCGAACATTATTTTATGGCACCGAGGCCGTCTGAGCTGGCCCGGTTGGCGCTGCTCTCGGGCCAGCTGCCTTGAGCTCCTTCCTTTCCATTATCGAATTCTCTTGGAGCATATTCAGGGAAACGCGATCACGTGTCCCTCCCAAACGCGTCAAATATCTGCGCTGTTGTAGAACCCAGACCCAGACGCACTTGGGTCGGAGCGCCGAGATTATTCGGCATTTGGCGAGACGATGCAAAACCCGGCCATTTTGCTTTGGCAACTCATACCGCACTTGAAACCAACGGGGAAAATCTCAACCCACTATATATTTTTCCTACAGTCTAAGTATTCCTCTTGCACGCGCGAATACTCTCTCTTGCGGCCCTCTGGATTGAAATCGAATTTATTGTCGGTCCAGGCCGGCCTGTCTCACTTTGTGAACCCTCCCGCCTCCTGTTCCGCGGAACCTGATGTCTAGCCGATTACATCCGCCCAGGTATAAAGCCAGCCGGCCAGCAAACCAAGAGATCCTCAACTCACCACCCACAACCACAACTTACTCACCTACCACCACCCCACAAACCATGTTCTCCCAAATGATGATCTCGAGCCAAGTCGCTCCGAGTCAGGCGCGCTCGCGTCGCGAACCTCGCGCTGGCCCCATCATCCGCCCAAAGCTGCGCGTCCACAACACCCCGGTGCACTCGTACGCGCTTTACACCGGTTCGCAGTCGTTGAGCAGCGCGGAGCTTTCCTCCCGGCTTGCACGCCTCGCATCGAAAAAGCAGAGGAAGCTGAGCTTGGTGCCCCGGCTCTTACGCTTGACAAGGCGCGACCAGTCCGACGCGTAGGTGTAGAATTCCAGTAAGTTCATATTTCTTGGTCGTCTCCTTTGTCGCTAATTTCCATGGTCGTAGACTTGCGCAGTTGGGATGTTGACTGCTACCCTGTACTCCTTATATCTATATCCACTGGCAATTTATTGATTGAACCCTACCGTGGCATGTCGTCGAGTCGCGGCGGAACTTTACCGTAGCACACCGTATATTTGACGCGTCGCATTTGTATTCCGCCCTCTGTGCGTCGCACTATATCGGAGGTGGTTATATAGCGCGTTTTTTTGGCTTCGTTCTTGTTTTACTCGTCCGCGAAAAATCTGTTCTGAAAAATCCGTGAGGTATTTTATCAGTCCATGAGCCAGCAACAGTCTGCGCAACTTGCATTGCATTCAAAGTTGCAAGTCAAGCTCTACGATCAGGGTCCAGTGGCGGTGGTTTGTTTGCTCAACCAAGCTTCAACTTGCAGGCGTCAACAAGGTCAGCCACTCGGGCCTCTTTCTCTCCTCCCACCATCATGTACGTCCGCGCTTGTCCTTTCTCCCAACTTACTACATTTCTAGCACCACCACCAAACCGGTGAAAGCTGGGCGTCCTCCATCCCACTTCCCCCTCAGGCTACGCATACCAAGGCTAGAAACGGGAGTGCCTGCGACGAGTGCTACGCCACCGGTAGACCTCCGGGTGCTATTATCCCTGGCGATCTTTCATAGAGAGCTGGGATTCAGCGGACCTAGTTTTCTACCCTCGTGCGCAGTGCATCATCAACACATCCCTAGGCCGAGCAACGCGCGGGGCCTGGTACCGTTCTGAGCTACGACGCCGCATAGACCCTCTGGAGCACGTGCGATGGTTGAGTTAGGGAGGAAGGAGGTGCGTTCCAGCCTGGATCCACCGCTAAACTCGCTGGGCGGGATGTAGCGGTGCGGGGAGCTCAAGCGTGCTGAGGAGGAACCCTTTTGTTGCTTCGTTTTCCCTGTGAGCTGAAGAGACCCCAGAAGTCGCATGTCCCCGTTGTCGTCGGTTCTGGGCTTAAGGGGAGCGTCGCCTCGGCGCGCTCTCCGCATGCATATGTAGTTTTTGCTTGTGTACTCGTCGAGACTAGTACTGATCCCACTCTTTGATTTTCTGCACGATCAGTAGTTTACGGTTTCAACCAAAGCATTTACACGCTGGACATACACCTAACTATCCCGACGCGGCGCCCGAGCAGGTTACCCCGAGCGCGTCGTCAATATTCGAACATTGGACCTGTGCGGTCCCACTCGGCGGCTTGACGGAAAAGTTCTTGAGCACAACATCGCACGTAGCCCCGGGCGCACAGTTGATGTTCGCGACGACGGGACTGAATTTGGTCGACCTGTGTGCGGGGGGAAGAACCTCAACACACTGCAAAATTTCAAACCGCGGGACGTACGTCGTGCCCGAGAAATTGACGAAGCTGACCCCGGTGAGCTTGTCGGTGTTCGAAACACAGCTGGCGGTGTTGGCGGCTTCGTAGCAGCTCTGGATCTGCACGGCGTAGTCGCAGTTTTGGACTACGATGTCAGACCAGGTAACATTCGTGACGGTGGCGACGCCGTGGGCGGAGCCGCCCTCTTGTTAAATTGTCAGCGAGAGCTCCGAGAAATATATAGAACTGTGGTTTGCGTACCCCATAATTTTATTCCGACAGCTTTGGCGGAGTTTATCATGGTGGCGGCTGAATGGATCAGATGAGGGTTCGGTTGAGTTTGCGTGAAACTCACGACCGAGGAACGCATTCGTCACGGAATCGGTTGATCCAGCGCCCCCTCCCAGACTCCCGACGGACAGGCCTAGTCGCGTCGTAATTGTACATTTGAGAGAACAGCTATGCTGGAGAACTCACCATGCGACCCTGTGCACGTTATCCCACTGACGAGAGCAAAATTGGATCCTGGAAGTGTTGCGATATATGATAGACCGCTCAAACAGAGTTTGTGGGCTGCTCACCTGGTTTCAAAGCGACGCAATCGTCCTACAATTCGTCAGCGAAGTGCCGCCCGCACAAAAGTGAAAGTAGATACCTGGTTCACGACGGTGGTGTTCTTGATAGTAACAAACGAACTAGCCCCAACATCGAATCCATCCGTGTTCTTGGCTATCGCGGTCGCCGTGGAAGTAGCGTCCATCCTGAGATTTTGGTATAGGATATTTGTCGAGCCCCCGTTGACGGAGTGGAAGACATTCGCAGGGTTTTTAAACCGAAGGTTGGAAATCGTAATACCCTTGGAGGCGCCCGTGATTGAAACCAGCGTCGGGCGGGCATAAGCACTATTTGCGGCGAACTCTGCAAGGGTTTTGAGTCATGAGATCAATAACCCGAATTACACCGCACGACTTACCAGTCCAGTACGGCACTCCATTGCCATCGACGAGTCCAGTCCCGGTGACAGAGCGCATCATCCCGCCGTTTATGGCGTTGATGGAAATCACAGTGGAAACCCCATTCCAAAAGTCGAGGTCCTCTGACATTTTGAGGGTCCCCTCAATCTGGAAGTCGCAGTTTACGCCTGCAAAAAAAATGAGGCGCGCTCTCATATAATTCAACGAAATAATGGAAGAACTCACAGCCCGCGAGAGACAAAGTAGAGCGGATTGCGTAGGTCTTCCCGGCGGGAATCACAATAATACCGCCGTTCCCGCAGGACTTGAACACGGCTTGGATGGCGGGCACATCGTCCACTCCCGCATTACCCGCACTTGCGGGGGTGCAGGTAGCGCGTTTCGCGAGGCCAACAGTCGTCGTCGGGGTCGCCCAAACTCGAGCAGCGGAAAGAACGAGAAGAATAATTCCAGCTCTGAGCGTCATGGTAGAATGGGATCCAGAGCTTTCTCTGTGAATCTGGTTAAGTATTGCCGCAACATTGCAACGGAAATCGCCGAAAATAGGCCGAAAAGAGATGTGACCAGTTTCTTCGCGGTCCGCTGACCGGGCAGCTGGCGTTGCGACGCGGTCCGTTCTCTTCGTTCAGCCAATGGTGGTCGTTTGAAAAATTCAACCTGCTGCTTCTTCAAGTATCAGCTCGTCCGTTGAGAGGGCCGCTGTGAAGAAGTGAATATAGGAACCTCTCGGAAGGAGCAGGGGATTTATTGTCTCCGGTTCAATACAACGCGTAAGAAAATTTCGACTAGGAGCCAGTAAATTTCGCATGGGATAACAGACAGAGTCCGGACAAAGCCACCACCTCACATCTGTCTGAATAGAGCAGTCAGCTGGGTGCCAGAGGTTTAAAACAGTGACACACGCACTGATTCCAAAACGCGAGCGCCCCTCGGCGGGCGCTCACCGGCATGTGCCGCGACATTTGCTCCGCGGTATAGAAATACCCCGTGCCGAGGGCCAACACGAACCGAGGGATGTACGCAAGCCGTTGGCATGAGAGGAGTTTATCGAACTCCGCCAGGTGCCATGCCGCGTGCGTGCTTGCCCACCCCGGTCCGAGCCTGGAGTATGGGGGGATGTCGCAAACGATAAACGTAGCGTGGTACGGGTCTTGGAACTGGCGCAGGGGGACGAAAGGGGGCCGTATCCCTGTTTTGGTAAAGGGACGACGAAGATCGAGAAACGACGCCTTGGGGTCGCTGAGAACGACCTCGGAGAATAGGAACAGGGTGTGCGCGTGACAGATTCGCTGACCTGCATGTACCGAGATTAGCAATCGAGGGCTGGCGACTCAAGCACAGATAGAGACGCACCGAGCGGGGTACAAATTGCGGCAGGACCAATCTGTACGTGTCGCAGCGCAAGCTTGCTGAGAAAAGCGAGTATCCTTTCCGTGGAGTTACCGTCCGAGATCGTCAAACTAACGCTATCGAGGACGGGTAACTCGTGGCCATCCAACCAAGCGAAAATGGGCTCCAGGGAACGAGCAGACAACGAGAGGTGGGATAGCTGAGAAAATGCCCCAGTAGAATATCGCACGGATGTGGATTTCGTTGCACTGATCCAAGTTACGTCCAGGATATAGAGATTCTCCAGCCGGGGGAATGCCACAATGAGCTGCAGAAGGTGGCTGAATTCAAGAAAGTGTAGTCCATTGACTTGAAGAGAGGTGAGGGCCGTATACGACTGGAACGAACCGCGTCGTGCCCACTCGGAGAGAAGGGCCGTCACGACGCGGTGTCGGCGGTGGTTCCGGGAGGCTCGGAAGACGAGTGACACCACTGCAGGGCCGAAGAGCTTACAGCGGGCCAGGAAACGGTGGAGCTGAGAGGTGGATATGGAGAGGCGCCGAAAGAGATGGTGGCGGCTTCGGGGAAGCCATGCCCGCGCAGCAACGGTGCAGCTTCGCAGCGTTTGCGGGTGCGAGGCCAGATGGTCGATTATCGTGTCCACGACCTCTGGAGGAATGTGGGGAGGAGCCATAGAGGGGCACCCAGGTGTGCCGCTTCCCTTGAAGGCTCAAGCTCAAGAGAGTCGACGCGGAGGAGGAAAAGGCCGGAGTTGTAATCGGAGGACGCGTCTGCCACTCTTGCCGATCGTGCCGAGTGATTGGAATGGCGGCATTCTTCGGTTGTCCGTCCAGTTCTCCCCACAACGCCCATGGCATTTTTACAGCAGTCCTTCCTGCCCGTCTACAGCGAGGCAGATACTCAGGATCCTTCCATGATCATTGGAGGCACTATCCTGTATCTCAACCCCGGCGAAAATTGGCCCACTTGCGCGACTTGCTCGCATCCTCTAATCCCGTTCGTTCAGCTGAACGTCTCTTCGGAAAAAACGCCCGCAGCTTTCAAAGCCCTCATTCCTTCCGTTGCTCTACCAGGGCAAACGCAGGCGACAATGCTGCAACTCTTTGTCTGTCCCGAGTTCGACTGCTACGACCACTCGACCATATATTCGACCGATACACGGTCCTGGCTGGTGCGTATCGCCACCGTGCCTCTGGAGATACCACCGGGCGACCTTCCCGGGGGCCCTGAGGCGAGGGAGAAAATAATAAAGGGCGTAGAAAGGGACGGAACGGGGTTTTTGCCGAGACGTGTGGTGGAGACTTGGATCCCCGGCAAGGAAGAAACTCTGCACCACGAAATGTCCTGGGGTCAGGACGAGACGGAGGAGTTCTATGCCGCCCACGAACCACAGGAGGGGCTCAAGTTGCTCGGCCATATTGTGCGAGGTAAATGTCAACCTTGCTCCATGATTTATTTTTCAACCACTTCTAGGCAAATACTATTGCGCGGACGATGAATGCCCGCAAGGTGTTCAACTTCCTGGCCAATACCATCCAAGGCGGGAATTGCTACAGCTCGGAGACCGGCATTGCGAATGCGAGGAGGACGACCCGCTTGGTATTGTTCGGATCTCCGCTTCTTCTATTTGAGTATGAAATTAATCCCTGAGTTTCAGATGTCGACGCTGGGGAATACGTGGATCGAGCAGTGTATAGAACACCCGGAAGTGGTGTCATTGACGATGAGCGGCAATTGGTGAATAACGGTTTTCAACTTGTTCAAGTACTAGTTGTGGCCAAGTTGTACTTTACAGGGGATTGCACCTGAGGGATGGCGAAAGCGCACATACAGTGCTCACTTCATGGATTATTTTGTCTTCCTTAGCTTTTAAATAATGCCCAGCCAAGTTTTTGAGGAAGGTCGCGATTTTATATGGGCGGCGTCACATTTGCGTCACATCAAAGTCACCGTCACCTACTCGTTCACCAACCCGCAACAGCAAAAAACGGCGGCGCACGGTACCGTGCACACAGCGACTGAATCAACTGTGTCTGGTCCCACTGCTCCCCATCTCAATGGTCACTGTACTTCAAAGTTTGAGTGGAAGATGATGATACGGAAAATCGCAATTTCTCAAAAACCATGGCATCTGACGCTGCGTGCGCATGTCGGGACTCGGGACCTTGCTCTACGCAATGGCATGGCCGGCGGACTTGGTCTGCGCATGTCGTCGAAGGTGCCTGTAGCTGCTGTTTACCCCAGCGACAACTCCCAAACCAAATCGCGAGCTGTCCGCGACTTGAATCGTCTACACGATGCGGCCGTGTCCTCCCCTATCATTCGCAAGTCGACGTTCTCCGCGGCAGATGTCTTACGCCCAACGGCGTCTTGTTTGCCGCATCGCACGCCGTTCCTGGTCCTGCCACCGCCTCCCCACTGTCGATCCTCTTGCTTCATCTGCATGCTCGCGAATTGCGGATCTCAATCGCTCTGTGCTGGACCATGACGTCTAGATGCGTAGGCGTGGGTATCGGGCTCACAATGATGTCCTCATGAATGGCTGCCCAGGCCGCGCTCCGTTATCATAATTTACACAAGGTACTACCCTCTCTACTATCCAGTCCATTGTCGAGACTAACATCACGCCCCAGACCCGCTGGCCAAGAAAATCAAAAAATCGTCGTCATCCAAGCCGCAGACCTCTCGACACGCTCCGGCGCGGGCGGCACCATCTTCACCCGCTGGTACCTGCTCTCGCCCCCGACAACTCTACCCGCGAGCACCCCCCGCAAAAGCACCTCATCCTGCTCCTCCCGATCCTCGAGCAGCAACACGTCCCTCAAGACCGCTTGAATCTCGTCCGTGAAAAGCGGGACGCCCTGCCTCCGCTTATCGTCAGCGTGGCTGTGGGGGAGGGCGCCCCGTCTGACGTGCGATGCAGCCGCTGGCTTCGGAGGCGGCGAAACCAGCACACGGGGCCTCGACGCCCAGCGCGGAGAAGAGGCGCTGCGCTGACTTGCGTACAGATGTGGCTTCCTGGTGGCGGATAGCGACGTGGCTGCTGCTGCGACTGAGGCGCCGCCGGGCGTCGGGAGTCGCGGCGCCACCGCGGCTGAGGGCAGCGACCGTGTCGATCGAGCTGAGATGGTCGTGTCGTCGCCGCGCACTGCCGAAGCGTTCGGGGTGGAAGAGGTGCTGCCCGACGGATGCCTGCGACCTATTGAAAGGAGGCGCGGTGTTGGCGCAGGACGTCTGTAGCCCATGCACTGACGGGGCGCTTTGCGGGGCTGGAACCAAGACATCTGTCGGCCGCGGTCAGCGCTCCCTCTGGAAAGAGCTATTTGCTGTGCTTACAATTATTTGGTGACTTGACCCTGGTACCTGCACATGCATGCGCGCGAGGCTCTTGGCTGTCTGCGGCGGACTCGCAGCGGTTTTGGAGAACGGCATTGATAGAAAAAAAAGCGGGGGTGAAATCCTGGGGCGGATGATAAAAAGAGGATCCAAAGGAGGATGGGCGAAGGGGAGAGGGCAAGAAAGCAGAGGGGTGAGTGAATGCTTCCGCTCTTTATGCCCGTGGACTCAAATCTCCTGTCTAGGGAGAGTCGAGACATGAGCTCAAGGTTTCGGGTGGATTGATTGGAGTATGTCTCATCGCACTGGACACAGCGCAATGCGTTCCTTTTGGTGTCCCCGTCGTTTGGCAGGCTAATCATGGGTACAATTCATTGAAATCAAGCTCCGAGTTCATCGCTCGCACCGAGTTTTGTCCCGACCTGGATATTCGTGTTTTTATTTATCGCCAGGAATCCTGTTCTGCCGTTGTCATCGTTGATGAGCCGAGGCTAAGACGGTCTCTCCGAACGCTCCGAAGAAATGCATCCAGGATTTACGCCTCCTGATAATCAATCGACGATGAAGGCTGTACTGCTACCAGTGACTCCTTTGATCTCGACCATCATGACCTCCATTCCTTACGACGTGCTCATGGAGATTATGCCCCTCGTCGATTTCCGCGACCTAACTGCTATGGCTCGGGCGAATAGAAGCCTCTCTGGCTATGCCCTGGACAGGCTGTACGCACGGATTTCCTCGAAAAATATGCGAGCAGCTTGCCAGTCGGTGTCGGCGAATCCCACTTTGGCGCAGCGCGTCAGGGCATTACACGTCAATCGTAGTGATCACGGAACACAGCTCGACTCTATCCTTCCCGCCCTCGGAGACGCACTTCGCGTTACAACGAATTTGCGTACTCTCAAATTGGATGTGGACGGCAGCCACTCGTGGGTTCTCAAATCGGGCCTGGGGGCGATTAAACTACAGTCCTTTTCCTGCTTCGCCTACACCGACGAGGATCTCCTCAACTTCCTCCACGACCAAACCGACCTGGAGGACATCACGCTTTCTCATTCATTCATCGAACGCGGGCCGCCAGTTCCGTGGAGATTTCCCCATCTCAGGAAGTTCGATGGACCAATGTCATGGATTGAAGCAGTGGTTCCAGGGCACCCCGTATCGCATCTCGTCATTTCGCACATGACAAACTTCCGTCCATCGTTGGCTTCGCTTGGACTGACGACCGTACCACTCCTGCATCTTCAAATTCCTCTGCAGTCCCTGCGGCAGATTCCATCCCCGATCTTGCCGGTGCTGCTTCCAGCCATTGAGAGCCTAACCCTGCCCATGGATGAAGATGTTGTGTGTTAAGCAATTTATCTGGAGTCGGTGTCGGCACTAAAAACGGATAGGCAGCAATATTCAGCACTCCCGAGACCCCAGTATGGCTCCAGGACGTACTTGCTTCCCTTCCCACCGTAAAGGATGTCGTGATCTTGAAATACCAGTTCAAGGACGAATGGGAGAGACCTCAGGGCGATACGACATATTTCGTTGACACCGCGACGCAGATGGCGCCGGCAATCTGCAAATTCACATTGAGCTACAGAATGCGCAGTACTCCGACTGCTATGACGCACCAGATTGTCTCCTGGGAAAGGGGAATAAAGGGTTGGGCAGCCACGGAGGAGGATGAAGTCTTCTTGGATTCCAGCGTCTTTTAGGTCAGGACATCCTGCATTGTTCTGTAGTATTTCTTGTTAATTCAGTTCATCTCAGGACCTGCGCATATTACGACTTGAC
The DNA here is from genome assembly GCA_029281495.1 of Mycena filopes. Classification (NCBI taxonomy): domain Eukaryota; kingdom Fungi; phylum Basidiomycota; class Agaricomycetes; order Agaricales; family Mycenaceae; genus Mycena; species Mycena filopes. The sequence continues at coordinate 217,331 of JARIHR010000094.1, read as the reverse complement.
CAAGGACTCTGTTGCCTTTCCTTTTCGAAGCAAATATAACTGTGAACCGCGCGCGTGTCACGTGATCGTGTTTCCTGCGCGCTTTGGTAGTGGCCCCCCATTGTCCTCCTCTTCAGGCCTGGGGCCACTTCACGTGTTGTTTGGTTGTTTAAAACAGCGCTCTTAGTTCTCGCCCCCACCAACCTTCCGATCCAGTCAGACCGAAACAATTCATGTTCCCCAACAAACAACTCCCCCTCCTGCCCAGCGATGCTGCAAATATCCCAGCGGCAAGGACAGTACGTCCTGAAGAGAAGCACTTGGGAGCTGGGTCCAAGCCCTTTCCGCGGGCGGACTCCGAAAGCCACCAAACCTTTCAACAGGGCCCCAGCCAACGTTCTCCTCGCGAAGACGAGCCGCCTGCCGGTCGCCCGCGCGCCAAGTCGATGAGAAAGTTCTTTGAGAAAATAAAGTGTGTGACCTTGATAGCGTACTCAGTTGTGTCCCCCTGATCGTTTGCAGGACCATTACTAGCCGCCGTCCGGGCTTGCCACCAGCTCCTAGCCCGGTCCTCGATCCTAAGGCGGTGGTTCCCGACGAGGTCCACTCTGAACTGGATTCTGACTGTGAACTTGACCCCGAGACGGTATGTACGGCGGCAAATATTATTTTGAGTGGTGCTCACCTTTTCAACTTGCAGTGCCCCATTTACTTCTGCCTCGACACCGACGTGGAGTGGGCCGGATCGTCCATGACCCTGGCGAACAGAGAAGATCCCTTCAGCAATCTGATGTGCAAGAAGCAGTATAAGTGTGGAAATTATTCTCCCAGTGAGTCCCTTCCAACTTCCACAAGTGAATGGAGTACTCATTCTTCCGGTGCGTCCAGCCTCCGTTCACAAAAAGTCAACATCGTCCAGTTCTGCCGCCAACAAAGGCGCACGGGGTCTGATTCGCTCGAAAACGTTACCGCGCTGAGAACCGAGTCGGTTTTCCACAGAGTAGGGACAAATTCAGGGCTGTTTGGATTTCTCCGCGATTTGGTATGGTTCCGTTCTGTTTACATAAGAATTCTGCTAGCGGCGGAGGTTTCCGTGTTTCTTGTTCTTGTACTCCATTTGGTCCTTGTGTCTTCACCCACCGTGCCATGCCCCCCTTCTCCATTGAGGCTCTGACTGTACAGCTCTTCGTCTGCGCCGCCTCTCTACAGCCCAGATAGCACAATCAAAAGAAGACTGCCATTAACCTGCCCCTTCGATGGCTGTTTACACTCTCTCAGGGCTGCTGGCCAGAGAATGGCTCCAAATTCTCCGTTTCAGGAAACAAAAGGCGCTTTCGGCTACCACGTTCCACTGGGTATATTAAACAGCGTCCTCGGCTTTTTGCTTCCCTTTTCCACCCTCCCGCTGTATGGCAGTCTTGCCACTCTCATGTTCCCTGCACCTTCCGCCGGTCCTTCGTCATGCATGAATACCGCGGTGCCCCCCGAAACACTATCGGTGAACGAGACCCCGAAGCTAGAAGTGAAGGCGTCCGACGCTTTCTCCGCCTCCAGTGCGTATCTTCCTAACCTCTTCAGGTTTGTCGATTGATTGTTGGACCTAGACTTGTGGTTCCCTGTGAATGAGAACGTCTCGACCTCTTGGCCACCAACGATCGACTTCTCCGGGAAGCCGTCGCCATCCCGCGACGCTATGGAGGGAATAATCGCGCCACATCCACGGGTGGGCCACACTCGATCGACAACTCGGTCTATCCCAAACCGCCCTTCACGATCCAATTCATTGAGGGTACCGACGACGCCCACAAACCTGTGGCAGCAGACTTCCGACGCGAGACATGTCCTCATGACTCGCAGCCGGGAGCCCGCTGGCCCTGACAAATGCCCGTATCCGCCTATCGATCCGTCGCGTATCCGGCCCTACCCCTCGACAAGTACGGAGGCCGAGGTCGTCAGACCTGGTGGCGCGCGTTGTGGTGACGCCGACCGACCTTCACCCGCACCTGTGTCCACTTGTTCCGAGCAATCCGTCTTGACTCTGTGGGAGCAGGCCCAGCACAAATTTTCCGAGTCGTGGCATGCCCAGAGGAAGAAAAATCCCCATCTTCCGCTCGTGGTTTCTCCCTTCAATCCTCTGCGCGCTGATATGCCCCCATCTTACTGGAAATCCGTCAACACCACCACCAAATCCTTCGACAAGATCGTCTGGAATATCAAGAGGCCTCTTCCCTCGCCCGCCGTCCCGACAAAATTGCGCTCGCGAAAGTACATCCGTGTCTTTTTTTTGCGGCGTGCACACTGCTCACTGCGCGTAGGGGCTGCGATATGGCTGGTGAACGCCTGCTTCCCAGGGCCGTCTTGACAGGGAAATTGCGCCATCATTGCCGCGTCTGTGGGAGCGACGGCCTTTGGAAACGGCTTTTACTGGTCAATTATTGGGGCACACGAGCGGATGCCATATTTGAGGACGCCTTGTCGCAAGTCAAGACCGATGACGACGACGAGGAGATGGCAGACAGCTTCCCCGAAGCGGGACTGCTTCGAGATCGACACGATTTCGACGACGAAGACGACGATCCGATGGACGACCCCTTAGTAGTCGAACGCCACTCGGACTGCTACCCTTTGCGTCTCTTCTAGATATGTTCACGATTGTGCCTTCACTGTACTATATTATATAGCATACAAGATATCGAATGTAAAATGCCACGCTATTACTATTTAAAAGACAATCAGCACCTTGTGGCGAGGAGGGATCCGAAAGGACACGTTGCACGACGCCGCGACGCGATGCGACGTGGAGATGAAGGCCGAAAGATAGGCGACCATGAGGTTGTCGCGGTAGAAAAAGCGGGCGAAGGGAGCGAGGAGGAAAGTGAGGATGCGGCGGAGGCGCTGGCGACGGAGGGCTACGCCCAGCGTCGCGAGATATAACCACTATCATGAGGCTATAAGGATTGGGCGTCCGCGCACGAGGCACCCTGCGACGATGGCAGCGGTACGGTATGGTCCTGGCAGCCTCTACTGCGGTGGCGGGGACGCGGAGAAATGGATACGGGGTAGGCAGCGCCGCATCTCGCACACGGAGGAGACGGAACGCAAGAGCCCGCGCACTCTGCTGCGGTATCAGCGCAGGAGGGCAATGCGCGTTAAACAACCTGCTCCAGCTTCCTGACCGCGCCCTATTTGACCCCGAGGGGTTCGATGGAGCGGTGAACGCAGAGATAGCCACCGACGTCGAGGACTCGGATGTGCAATTCTCTGCGGCGCGCATCTTCGTTGCCGTGAGTTGTCGAGTCCACGAGGACGGGGTCCTCGTCGACCGCCGAAGACCGCGGTTGTTGACCGCCCCAACAGCTGCGCCTCTACGAATTGATCTCAGCAGAGCTTGTGGAGGGATAAAAGCGCATAGAGACCTTATTTCCGTCGCAGTCTCCTTCGTGGACAGCTGGTAGTACCGCGTTCGCGAGTGGCATCCTCAGTCGCCGCAAGCAGTCCCCTCTAGCTGACCCTCCTTGTGGGTCTACGAGGCAGACCTTTGGCCTGAAACGGGGAATATCGTCAGTTTCGCGTCCGAGAGCGATCGAGACGGAGAAGGAAGAAAGATCAGTCCCGAAAGATGGTTAATTGAAGGCATCATCGCAGAATTGAAAGTTCCACTAGCCGTTCATCGAATAAACGTATGCATCATAATATAATAACAACGAGCAGCAGAAGGCGGACATAGAGCTTACCTTGCGGGCGGTAGGAGGAGTCGGGGTGCCGTTTTCTTTCATGTCGACAATTCGGCTGAAATCATGGGCGTTGGGGAAGACTCTGACCATCCACCCCCCACAGCTGCCTCTACGGATTGAAGTCAGTGTCTGCCTGTGGGGAGACAGAGACGAACGTACGGAGATCGGGCTGAGGCGTTCACGAGTGCACACAAAAACGCATTCAGACGGCGTGCGGCTTCTCGGGGTGACGCCACGAGCAGTGCTCCGCCCTTCTGCTGGATCAAGTACTCGCCGACGCCCGACTCGACACACTTGATGATCTGCCCTAAAACACAAAACGTCGTCAATATCGCGTCTGAGAGCAGTCAAGGCAGAGAAAAAAGAAAGAGATCAGTCCCGAAAGATGGTTAATTGAAGGCATCATCGCAGAATTGAAAGTTCCACTAGCCGTTCTTCGAATAAACGTATGCATCATAATGTAATAACAGCGAGCAACAGAGGTCGGAGGCAGCACTCACATTGTGGCGGATTTCTCGTTGCTTGCGTAAGGACTTGACGTAGGTCAACCGGATTCGACGACACGCTCTTGGATTCTGAGAGCTCGGCGGAGTGGTGAAGGCGGGCACTAGCGGTACCGCTTGACCGGGCGCCGAGGACGAGTCAGGCCGTTCCCCCCAACTGCAGCGCTCGTCTACACATTGTCGTCAGCGCGAGGCCTGTGAACTCGCACAGAGAGAGACTTACAATATCCCTTATCGACGGCAGGTGGGGGTCGCCACAAGAGTCCGTAGGAAACGCTGAACAAGAACACATCAGGAGTAGCATCCTGGGCCCCACGAGCAACCCGCTTCATCTTCTGCTCGATCAAGCCCTGCCACGATTTTCTGGATTTCAAACTCACACCTGGAACTTTGGTCACATTTGTGACGGGACCATTAACACGTGAAATCAAAATCATGCCGTCACCTCCGTCGCGTCGTCGTCGCGTCTTCGTCGCGTCCTCCAGCCGTCCTCCTCGCGTCTTCCCACTCCTCTGAGCCCACCTTCATGACATCCGCCATTCTGCTTGCAGATCTTATCCGATGTGTCCCCCCGTTGACCAAGAAGAAGCTCGACCCGAAAGGGATCATTAGAAAACTTCGCATGAATGATTCCGCGCGCGAGGCCGCTCTCCAGCATATTGAAGCAATGGGCATGGATACTCTGAGATTCTCAAACAGCTCTGCTGACCAAGGTAAATAACCTGACCATCTGAAGCCGTGATTCCGACCAATCCGATTCAGATCGCGCATTTCAGGCATTCACGGACTTCTCTCTGCACCTCCCGAACGAAATCAACCGTGATGCTCGCTCGAAACTTGTAATCGTAACCAGCCTCAGGGACAGCGTGAATTCTGTCGACAAATCAAGAAAACTCACTCGATACCGCGCAATATATCAATGTCAGTGTGGTGCCGACCATACCAGCGGCCGCTTGGCGTCAAAGAAGCGAGAGATGGCTTGGGAGAATGTAGAATGTGGCTGCTGGTTTCGGATAACAACAACGCACTACGAACCCAGCAAAGACATTTCCAGTACGCCGGAATATCTATGGACATATCCTTTTAAACTGACCCCATCGCCGCAGCGCACGTCCTGCTAACTATAGACGAAATCCTTGGCGACTTCACACACTCGGCTGTATGCCTCGAGACGGACGTCATGGACCGCAACCCACGCATACCCCTACACCCCCTCGTTCGAGAGCACGCCCTATCCCTGTTGCGCAAAAATATTCCCCTCGCTCAGCTACGTCAACAATGCCGTGAATTCTCGCACGCCCGCTGGGGTGTTCAAGTTGGCGACGCCTCCCACCGCTACGTTCTTACCGACTACGAGTCCACATCATTGTACCGCACGATTGCGCGGGAGTCCGGCATACCCCAGCGCAGCACAGCCCAAGACAACCTTCACCTCTGGTTCAACAAAGACAAACCGCAACCTCCCGATCCCCGCCTCTCTGCGGCGTGTGTCGCTTATTCCCCATATATTCCTGGCGAGACCGAACGTTTCAGCATCATTCTGATGACCCCAGAACAAAAACTACTTGCGTGGAAATTTGGTCACCGCCGTCAAGTGCTTATGGACCTCACATTTGGTGTATGCAACGGGCGCGCTCTGCTGGCAATCATGATGGGTCTGGATGACGAGAACAAGGGCCTGCCGCTCGCATTTATGCTCTTTACGGCGAAGAAGGACACGAAGGCGGTCCATGCAGACTATAACAAGGTTCTGTTGGAGGGTCAGCTGAGGTTGTGGAAGGAGGAAATGGGAATGAATGACGCAGGAGAACTCTTTGAGCCGCTGGTGGCCAGCACTGACAATGACCCTCGCGAGCGGCATGGCCTACGCGAAAACTGGGCGTCAATCATTCTGCTCCTTTGTCTCTTCCACATCTGGCAGGCGTGGCGAAATGGACTCAACCGATATCTGCATCTGCGCGTCATTCCGAAAGGGCCGCAGCGCCAACAGACGCGCTCACATCTAGCGCGATTCCTCATGCGCCTACTCAAGGAAATCACCGATTACGACGTTGCCGTGGCAGAGTATAACGCGCAGGTATTACACTTCAAAACCCTCGCCAAAGCACGCGGCGGCAAGGAGCAGAGCAAAGGAGGATTGGCTTTCTTAACATACCTGCAGGCCTACCTCAAATCCCGCGAGTTCTGGAAGTCATGGTCACTTGCCGGCGTCGAGGAAGCGGCAGCGCGGATGGGAGTTCCGGTGTCGGAGATCTCTCGGACGACGAGCCCTCTAGAATCGTTCAACGGGCGCTTGAAGGGTGCTTACTTTGCGCCCTATATGCACTCTGGACGCCTCCCGCGTATCGACTATTGGATCCTCAAGATGATTACAACAGTTCTGCCCGAGTTTTCGAAAGATGGGCGGAGAAGCGCGAGCGGACAATCTACTACGAGGGTATGCGAGCTGCCGCCCCCAAAGTCGCTTCCACCGTCATCCCACGATCGCGTACAGTGGCCGCCACTTCGTCAAAACCACCGGCAGCTGACGCTCCATCCTCGGTCCCCCGTACAATTTCCCGAGTCCCCTTAACCGCCCCCATCCCCGCCGACTGTACCACGGAAGAACTGATTGCCCGCGCGCGAGCCTGGCTCGATGCCGTCCTCAAAACACCGGCTAGCAATGACGAAAAGACACCTGTTGGTCCGTGGACCACGGAGTTCGAAGAGAAGATGTTGGCGGAAATCGAACAAGACGATTCCGATGACACGGCCGAACCAGAGGAGCCCGTCGATACCGCAATTTTCACGGAGCTGGAAGGGTTCGGGACATTCCTCGTGCTATCCGAGGACGGTGATTCCAGTTCTCAAACACAACGAACAGGTGATCTTTCAATCCCGCCTTTCGCACCTCCGGCCGCTGTCGACACGTATCGTGACGCTCTAATGCCCCCGACTCCGCCAAATTCAGAACCGCCTGCGACTCATGACCTAGATTCTCCGATGCCCGACGTTGAGTACGATGTGGACCTTGCTTTAGACAGCAGCGCCATCCTGCCGAACCTCCCCGGCGATGTTTCACTTCCCTTTCCCTTCACCTCTGCCCAGTCCCACTCAAACCATGAAGCATCCCCTCTTCAACTACCCACTCCTTGCACCCCCAGCCATCCATCCGACCTCATGCAGTCCGCCGAAATATTTTCTCCGCCTTCACCAATTCCAACCCGACCCTCCCTGGATTCGTTGACACGAGCTGCGGACGCCGCTGAGACGGCGCCACACCAAAGCACCGCCATCTAGCTTATTTTGCGCTTTTGGCACTTTAAGTCTACTAGTTCAGCTAGTTGATTATAGGAAACCAGAAGGACTATAATAGCTTACCAGAAACCTAATCAGTTAATGGGACTCTGTTCGGTGGTACAAGGAGGGTCAGAGTGAGCTCCAGCTACTGACTGTAGCATGCTACTTGCTTGCTAGGCGCGTGAACAAGCGTTACACACAATAGCATGCACTACCAAGGAGGACTATTGGGTTCAGGTTACAAATGGTGGAAACTCATTCAGGTTCAAATATGGGTTACGATTACAAGGACGGATATTACTACTATGGACATAGTAGTAAAAGGTCTAGATAAGTCTATAGGAGTGAATAGCGATACCAACTATGAGGTTTGGCGTCAAAGGTTCACACCGGCGCGAGGTCGAAGTATCGAACCTGGCAAGGGTCATTTGATTTGGAACGCGGCTAGCGAACCTTGAGAAAGACATGTGACCGACGCGACGCGTCGAGCACATCAATACAATAGTCAACAATAGCATGTCCATTGGGACATTGCTGCGATGGCAGAATGAGAGATCGGCTGAATGTCCACTCGATGCACCGAACGGATAAACGGTTGAACTCTCGCACACAAGACAATCACGCGCTAGCTGAGGAATCATCTAGTAGCCAATAGGAGGGCTGCTATTGCAGTACTCGTGAGATAGATACCCGCTATACGCATGGGAGGATCAGCAACCGTTGGATCCGGGCCTATGCCGAGGCAAACTGAATGAACCGGCACTGTTTCCGTAGATGCCGCACGATACTTATCAATTTCACTTACTCAATTCCTCTCAAGTCATGTATCTCAGAAAGTAGTATAAAAGGACAGTAGAATAACGCTAATTGCCAGTTCATCCCCGCTCGCTGTACGCTGTTCAGTGAGGGTGTTCTCAGGCAAGCCTAGCGGAGAAATAGTACATAAATCTTCGTTTTGTAAAGAAAGTCTTTGAATTGAATCTTGGTTGTTGGATTGAATCTCTTGTGTGATCTTAAGTTTCCTCAAGGATAGTTCAGCAAAGTAAGCTTCGCGTTGGGAGTCAATAGCGGTATCGACTCTACGTATAAAACAGGACCATACGCACTGAGAAGAAAGGCTAATATTGCAATAGCTGCGCGTTAGCTTCGCATTGGACTTCGCAGGGACTGCGCTAGACTACTGGTGCTCTTAGAGGGAGTAGCCACGAACTGCTAGGTAGACTCATCTGGTCGCTTCATTGGAAGAACTAGCGGTAGAACTATCGGATATCTGTTGGATCTCTTAGGTCTCTAAGTGAAAGTGTACGGAAACGACCTTGGATTGTGGAGTCCAAGTCAACTAGCAAACGTTATCGCGAGCTAGTGAAGAGCCAGCAAAGTGACAGCAAGTATAGCCCTCGTGTTGCCCTATAACTTGTTTAGGGAGAAGTGGATTTTCAAGAAAGACCTTTAATTAACTCTGCCTAGAGATTACAGAGAACATTCTTCGGAACGCCACTCGTACTCTAGTATTCTACTCATACACCCGTTCATAACGCCTGTTGGTGTTTTGTATCTTGGTCAATAGTAGCAGCAGCTAGTCAAGTTAAAGTGTGTTATAGTTGGCAATAGGAATTACAGACGAATCATATTATCTTTGCATTTGAACTCAGAACCCGTGGTCGCATATTACGACCCGAACCCCGAACTCACCCCGAGGAGTGCGCTAGTCTTGGAGAGTATAAAGGAGGATTTGTTTAGTGTGTGTGTTTAGTGGTGCTAGTTTCCAACTAGTTGCCATTTTGCCTATATTAGCCAAGTTCACTGTTAGGCGCATCTGCCCGTTTCACCGCTGTGGATGTGCTGGCTCAGCGTCTGCAGGCCCTGTTGGACTTCGGTGTGCCGCAGGATGACTTGCAGCGCTTCTTCGATGGATCTAGTCTTGCGGCGTGCCTCGCAAAGGATCCAACAATCCCGCCAGAACCTCGCTTAGCCGCCGCCATCCCCTCAAACACCGCCCGCGGACCCGCGCCATTCGAACCCCAACGTAAACAACGGCGGCACGAATCTCATGCCCTCTGGTGATTATCGATTGTGAGTGATATGTGCGATAACTCATGGAATTCATGACTGATCATACAATTGTCTCAGGAATTTTGCCGACCGCGGGGGCTAGGATTAAATTATTCATACAACCTGTTGTAGGTACTGCTAAGGAGTGATGAATGTCCCAGAGATTTCTTTTCCATTGAGATTTCGAACTGGTTGAGTTCTGCTGGTTTCAGAAAATTTGATGAAACGGGAAGTATTCAACGAGAAATATACAGGGAGTGAAGAAACGACGGATCGCATCCAGGGGAGAGCTCCGCGCTAGCGGAGAAAGCAAGCGCAGCGTAAGGGCCCCGCGCCAGCGGAGGGCCAGCGCCAGCGAATAGGCCAGCGCCAGCGGAAAGAGCTAGCGCAGCGAACGGGGCCCGCGCCAGCGGAAGAGCCAGCGCCAGCGAAGGGGCCCCGCGCCAGCGGAGAGGGCCAGCGCCAGCGAAAGGGTGCGCCAGCGCCGGCCAGCGCAGCGGAGAGGCCCCGCGCCAGCGGAAAGAGCTAGCGCTGCGAAAGGGCTCCGCGCCAGCGGACTGGGCAGCGCAGCGAAGAGGCCCCGCGCCAGCGGAGGGCCAGCGCCAGCGAGATAGCGGGGGGTCTGGGGGGACGCTGTCCCCCCAGTGTCGGTTGGCCTTGAGTGTGGTTCAAATTGCTGTGCTGATGGGTGACGTCACGCGTGACCAAAGTTCCAGGCGTGGGTTTTGGTTCCCTGACCTGACCTAAGGAGTCGGTAGCCTTCCCATATCAGTGCTGTAGCTCCCTCCGTCTTTTTGAGGCTCCCAGCGCTGTCGATGGAGAGCGACTCGAGATAAAATTCCGAGATTTGGGATGAAAATCTGCCATCGCGCCGTTAGGGAGTGCAGCGTTTGCCATGGGTAGAGTTGGTGGGACAGGAACGTCCAGGAATGAATATCTCGGCGTCGGAATAAGGCTGGAATAAGGCAAGATGAGAGTTCAGAAAGAAAAAACTTGAGAGTCCTCTAGGACAACAAGTGCAATGATCGGCTAGTTGACCGCCACCACCGTCACTAGTCTTTGACTTTCAGCCCCACGACTTTGAGACGCACGTGGACGGCATGTCGGCGAAATCACAGAATCTTGAAGCTCCGACACCTCCATTGTTCTCTCTCGTCACTCTCTCTCTCGTACCACCACTCCCCCGTCCATCGCCTTCGCCCTCGGTGCTTCCACGGTCCACCCTCTGCCTCATATCCCGCCCTCATGTCCTCGTCCGTCCCCGGGCCCTGTTCTCCATCGTCGTCGTTTGCCTCGAGTCGTTTCGGAATTAAGACGCGGGAATTAGGCACGGTGGCATGGCACAGCGGGTGCTGGGGTGGATTTGCCGCCACGGGGGCACGGCGGTGCAACTGGGCCCATTTTGTGAGTCTCCTCCCTTTCCTGGCGTCCAGTCATGCCATCCCGTCATATTTTGAATAAGATCTCGATATCTGTGGGATGCCGGTCCATGTTCACGCGTCGTTCATCCGTAAACGGCTCCCTTACAACATACTGTAGTGTATCTGTAGTTTCTGACGCGTCGAATCGCGTCGAGATGTCCATTTCGAATGCCTATTAACTTGCTATTTGACAACTATATACCTTACTTACTGCGTTTGCTGCTCATTCAAATTTATTCACTTGACCACATCGTTTGGCGCCCTTGAATAATTTCCGCATCCTATTCCGAGTCTGCCCTCGTTGAATTTGTGCCACCGAGCAGCTTGAAGCGGTCGCGGAGACTGAATCACCTTGTAGAGTGCCGTGCAGCTGCCGAGCAAGGCCGGGCGGCAAGATCACGTGGAGTCAAAGTCGTGGGGCTGAAAATACGAAACTACCGTCACTCGGGCATCCTTCTTCTATCCAAGCTGATGGGTCAACGCGTCCTTTTGGGTCTCTGGGACAGCTTGTCGTGTAGGGCCTTGTAGGCGTTTACTGTACCTGGACTCGGACTTGTCGATTGTCCCATTTTGAAATTCCGGCGCTTGCGAACCCACTGGCTGTTTGCGCTGCCTCTACCCGTGCTTATGGCGCTCGACCTCTCTCGCATGGATGACCCGCAAGAACAAATGTCTGGAAACCCCAGAAGCACTGGTTCTCGCTAGTTCCCGGCTGCAGTGAACAAGTTCAGGATTGAATTCCGAGCGCTCTGGGTGGACGATGGCGTGTTTCGCCGGCGGTGAGAACCATCCTCTTAATTAATCAACTCTTCTCCAACGGGATTTCAGAGTCGCTCCTGGGCAGCATTTGAGACAAGCCCACGTCGGGGGCGTCTACCATCCTCGCGTTCAATCCCAGCGGCTCCGCGGTGGCAAGCGTAAGTATGTAGTCGCTGGCGGTCACGACCGACGATGTTCTGGGACTTCACACGCGGCTCGTGCCGGGTTTGACGCTATCTCCCTGCTGCCCACTGCCCCACCCTGCCCCGAAGAAGCCAGTCGACGCTCGTCGATCGCGTGATCGCTCGCTCCTGGCTCCGCCGCGACGACGAACACAGAACAGAATACCGTGACATGCGGGAGAGCGAAGCTCCTCGCGTAGCGAACCACAGGCGACCGTCCAAGAGGGGAACGAAAGGTCCATGGCTGTCCGACTAATCTTGCCATCGACTCTGGCGTAACGGTACCTGTTCAACTGTTCAAGGCGGAGCAGAACAGTGCAATTAAGCCAATTAAGCGCCGGGTCTGCAAATCACAATCCAATCGCCTATCTTTCCTTTGTTCTCCTCCGATCGCTAACGACTCGAGCCTTGGCCTAGCTCACCGTCCTCGACACCGGATCAGCCTGTCGAATTTTTCGACAATTGCATTTCGCACACGGTCGTCGGCGGAGGAGGACGCGACAGAGTCGCCTCAATAGTGCACCTGGTATGTCTTTCATTATAATCATGTTTCAATACTGTTGACCTCGCGATAGCCTCATTGGAACAATCCTACAGAGTCATATCAAGCAACATACGGGCTGATTCGAACAGCATTTAGCGATTAGAGTTTGAAAAGGCAGTTCTCCAAATGGATCTGTGACGCCATCATGTAAACCACGACTGAGCTTTTTTACTTTTTGGGTTTCCTCTCGTTAACCTCTCAACAGAAAACCGCGAACTGCCGGTATCTGACCAACATCTCAGCTGTGGTGCCCTCTCGATCCCGCGGCGAAGCTTTCTGTTGGCCGCTTGCGCGCCTAGGGTGACATTGTGGGCGTATTTCCTCCGGAAATGATTGAGAAACGCCTCACCCGGGCGCACCCCGAGCACAATCTGATTTTCTCGACACCGCCAAACAGCGCTTTCGTCCATTCCTTGTTCTTTTCACAGTCACGTTCAGCGCCAACCCGCCCAGATCTGGAACGATCCTCTCTTCGTTTTTAGACGCGCGCTAAAGCAAGAACATTTGGGGTGTGATTGTGGGGGCCTTGCCCGCATGGTAGGTTCCGATGTCCCTGAAATGTCTAGCTGATTCCTTTGTTCTAGGCGGACCGGCAACCGACACCGCACGTGTTGTCTTTCTAAGGGTTGTTTTTAATGGTTCGCGTTTTGTTTCCCTTTCTTGCTCTCCTTTCTCCCGCGGCGCACTCAGAATGTACCCCCAGCTCGCATACCCGCCTCCAAAGCAGGAATATTGGGGCACCTTCGGCGAGCCCCCCGTGTATGACCCCTCCTGGCCCACGATGTCCGACGGCGAAATGACGGACGACTCGATGTCCTCTCCAGCCCTATCCCTGCGCGATATTCTCGTGGACTCCGATGAGGACGACAACTCCATGGACTCCAGTGATCTCTCCGACAATCCTCACTCACCGCACTACTCCGTTGATGGGTTCCACCTCGGTGGCGGGTTCGGTGGTGACTATCTTGATGACGGAGCTGAGCACAATAATGGTCGCGGCGACGAAGAGCTTCAATATCGTGGAATGCACGAGCAGTACGCTGGGCATGGACCCCACGCCTCGATGCTCCCTGCGCCACACAATAATGTTGGCGCTCAGGATCACGTAAGTGGAAGGAACACTTCCACGCAAACGTCGCTCACCTGATTCTTCAGTATGCGGGAATGAATTCCGACCGATTCCTCCTGGAACAAGAACAGATCGAGTATCTTGGCCGTCACGCAGGTCGTCCCTCTAATCCTGCGCTGCCCCCGAGCGCCTTTTTCGGCCCTCGAGTTTTCCCTGACGCGGGTGACATCCTTCGCCGGAAACTCCTCCTTCCGCCCGGCGCGCCTGTCAACCTCTGGTGCGTCGGCGAACCAGCCAACCCGACGACGCGGCCGGCCACTCCGTACCCCTTGCTCTGCACTCTCGCCATTTACGGTAGCGAGAAAAAGCGGCTCTCACTTCAGGGCATATATCGGGAGATCGCCGCTCGATTCAAGTACTATCGGTGGCAAGACGCAATCGGAGTCAAATCGTGGCGGGTGCGACATTTCAACTGAGCTACTGTTCATCCTACTAAAGACGTCTTTTAACCAGAACTCCATCCGCCACGCCTTGTCTCTTTACGCGTTATTCATCAACGTTCAACGACCGGTACGCGAGCCTGGCAAAGGCGAATATTGGATTCTCGGCGACATCTCCAGCGATGTGCGTTTCACGCGGCTGCGGAAACGCAACAGTAAGAAGAAAGCCACGGCCGCGGGCGGAGCAGAGGCCGACGACAGTTCTCCTTCGGATTCGTCGTCGGATTCTGGTGCCTCGCAGAAGGCCAAGAAACGCACAAATAAATCGACTGCTCGCCCTTCCGCGTCCAAGAAGCGCACGCGACCGAATCGCGCTGTGAGCGTGGATTCGGACGTCACCTCGGATGCCGACGAATGCAACACGTATCATGCCGCCACTCGCGGTCAGGCTCCGCCTCGTCGGACATCCACTCGATCTCAATCTCGTCGGGACCTAGCTCCTCCAACAGGGAACATGGGTCGCCGGATCAGCGCATGAACGGGTGAGTTTGTTTTTGGTTCTTACTGACGATTATTAATCTGCGCACGGATAGGGCGGTATCTCAGCAAGGCTCTTCTCTTTTTTTTTATTCTGCATTTGTTTCCCCGATCATACTCGCATTCGTTCTCATCGCTTTCCATTTGCTCTCATTGTGCTGTCAATTGATTTATCATTTACACTCCCCACTCCCCTCATATTCCCTTGTACATGATTCGCACGTCTGTATTTTTACACCCGACACCCCCTCCCTGTTATTTATGTGCCCAATTGGTGCCTCCCATGCATAGGATCCTTAGATACAACCACTTGTACCTCATCCGGACTTTGTGATACCTACAGAACGGTCTCGTTCTCAGACGCAGCAAATATATCGCGTCGATTTGGATCTGAAATAAACCAGGACGACAAGTGGGCTTCTTTCAGGGCCTCCCCGGCCAATTTTGAAAGCCCTGGTCTTCGAGTTGACTCTGAGTTTCTTCAAGGTTTGAACTTCGTTACGGCAGGAACACCGCCTTCGCACGACCATCTGACTCGCTCTGGGACGTTCATGTGGGCATTTCTCGGCCACGACCTTCAAGTTCTCGACACTCGAGCGCGGTGGCTGTTTGCACAGGACTCCGAGTCCGACGACTGAGGACCATCGTGACTGAAAGTTCCACGGAAATTCTGATTTCTGCTATCGATGGCACTGGCATGCGACTCCACTGCTGTTGCGCCCACAGCTTAGGTGTCTTACTTCAGGCTCCCTCCTCCTTCAATCCAACTCCGTCCCACCGAAGATGCGACCTGCGCACCAAATCTACTCTTCCCAGCTCAGCGAGTTTCGTCACGGATACGCGTTGTGGTGTCCCGAACCCTGCCTCTACACGGAGGTCAAGGTCGGAGATATTGGGTATCTCAGAGACGGCGCCTTCCACCGGCTCTTTAACGCGACACTCCCTGCTGAACATCCAGATCAAACCCTTGGAGTTCCCGCCCTATTCCAACCTCTGATTCTTCCTACTGGGTCGTCGTTCAAGCTCGATAAATTCCTTGATCCTGGAAACATACGGTCGTCGAGTGTGTCCGAATATCGATATGGAGTCGATATCAATGGGTAAACTGCACCATCTTATTGCGTGGAACCTTTCTTGATTCGTTCCAGGGTGGTGCTTCCAGGCGGCGCTGGCGTACATTTTTCCTGCTCTAGGAGGCAAGGAGCTTTGCTACATTTATCGAAGCCCGCGATACGCGAGGAAGCGTTGGCTCGAGAGGCCTTCGAAACGTATATTCTCCTAAACTTCCCGCAGTGGTACGACTTCGCCAACGCAGTTCTCTTCCGTGGGGTCAAGAACGGAGAAATCATGCTCGTTACTGGATGCGATAAGACCATGGAGTGGTCGTCTGCTGTCTTTGATGAACGATCCAAAGATGCAGGCATCTCGTTGCAAGCACAGGGCGCAATTCCCGGGTTGTCGGCGAGTGTGACTTTCTCGGGCAAGTGGGATACCACATCGTCCATACAGCATCGGTCTGGGCCCATTCAGGACTGCGATCCACCCAAGGTCGACCAGACGATCTTCATTCGGGGCTACAAAATTCTGGAACGAAGGATTCGCTCCCCAAAGGTCATCCGAGCGGCCGCTGAGCCCCGATCCCCTTCGTCATCTGACGACGAGAATGAACCCGATTCCGGTTCCTTGGGGGCCTCAGAAACGATCACTTTGAGGGAATGGTCTCTTGAGTCTATACCTGGAGAGTCACCGGTATGCTTATCCCTCCCTCGTATGCTCACCCTTACGTTCTGCAGATATACCATCCTAGTGATGCTCTGCTGGAGTATATTCTTGCGGTAAGAGATACCCAGTCGAACGATATTCAACGACTCCATTCATACAATTCGTGCAGCATTCAAACGAAGCTGTGGCCCTTGTACACGACGACTATTGGTGCGACTCTACCGCAGGCTCTAGGCTACCGGACGACTCTTTGTCGATTCAAGAAATTATTGACGCATATCAAAATCATTTTTTCGCCGACAATTTGCCCCAGTCGGAGGCGGATTGGAATCCCAGACTTGGCCACACCACAAGCGGACATTTCCTTCCGAGCCCAATGGAAATCGACGACCTGCCTAACTCTTCCGACGAGAAAAGTGACGGGGATGATGGTGTCCACCTCGAACAGGCGTCCAGACAGAACTTTACGGACGATACTCGCAATTCTCCCAGTGACGCCATCGGAACACAGACCGCCGTCTCTCTGGCATTCACTACGCTCGGGGCCCATTCGTTGGATGAGTCCGATGCCGTTTCTCCCGGGGGTGGTGGGTTTCGCCCTCATGCCTCCGAACGCTTCGTCAGTGGCCAGCATCGCCCTTCGTTCTCATCCCACGGGCATCTTCTCGTCGACGATGCGCCCTACCTCCCCCCACGCGACTTCCCTGACCAGCCCCAGTATAGGAGCCATTTCAGCGCCGACGACACACAGGTGAGTTCTTTGCTCGTGAACGCGTCTGCCCTGATCTCTTCCATCCACAGTATTTTGGAAATGAGCCGCGTCATTACAGGCAGCAGGTCGAAGAACAGTCTTGGAGCCAGTATCAGCTACCGCCCCCTTCGTACTATGACCCGTATCCCCCGCCGCCGCCGCTCCCGACCGCGATGCCGCCGAGCGCCTTCCAGAACTCGACTTCCAGGTTCCCCGACGCTGGCGAATATTTACGGCAACAGTTAAATTTACCCCCCGGCGCGCCAGTCAGTCTCTGGTCGCTCCCTGAGCCCCCAAACGGGGAGAAACCTACCATTCCTCTTCTCATGCTCATCAAACTCGCGATATATGGGAGCTCGAACCGGCGTCTAACGCGAGAAGAGATTTACTCGGAATTGGCTAACAGGTTCCAGTGGTTCCGTGAGCATCAAAACGATGCGGCGTGGAAGGTATGGGGGTTACTTCCGACCTGTTCTTTCTACTCACCTCACCCGGCCAGAATTCTATTCGCCACAATCTGTCGCTCAACAAAGTGTTCAGGAATGTGCAGCGGACCGTGATGGAGCCCGGGAAGGGCGGCTACTGGGAGCTTGATGTTTCCGGCGGCGAAGGTACTGATTTCGATGCGCACCCTCCCTCCCATTCCTAACGTCGCGGAATTTTAGGTTATAAACGACCTCGCAAGCACCTTAACAAGAAGGCCGGCGGTGGCGACGACGACGTCTCTGACGATGGGCCGTATTCTGACAATGATCACACGGGGGGTGACGCCGACTCTGAAGCGAGCCGCCGCTCGCCACCCAACTACCGTGGAGGGCAAGTGTTGGTGCCCTCGGGTTCGAGTTCTGAAGTTCATTCTAAGCCTCTGGTCCTCGGGCGTGGTCGCCGTCGTAAGACTGTGGCTCGTCGCTTTCCAGGCCCTTCAAAGGAGGAAGACTGCTAGAATATTTTGTCCGTTATTCATTTACTGCACTTTTTGAGAGCTCAACCTCAGTTTACGCCTTTGATCCCCCAAAAATAATTATAAGCTGCGCATGTGCATTCATTCGCGGTCGCTGTTGCATATGCAACATCTATCCATATCACGACCTTCTGTCAGTCATCTGGACACTGGGTTGGAATCTGTTGGAATACTATAGATTTAACATCCGCATCGGACTCGGGTGTCAAGAGTCAGCGTCGGGTCCAAGAGCGTAACTGTCGTGGTGCATTGTTTCTCCCCTCACTTCCTTTTACCTTGACACCCCTGGTTCTTCTTATATTCCGCTCACTCACATAGCAGACCGTCACTTTCTCGTCGAGCTTTTGATATGGAAGCAGCGGAAATGTGTCCCGTGGAGTCGGACAAGCAGTCACTGAAGATCAGCGCATCTCCTCGCCAGTTAGCTTTTCCTCGAGTTGGATTTTTACTTGGTTGAACCAATGGTTCGATTTTTGCGGCACATGCCGCACGGCACCGCCTTCCGGCTACTAGGCTACCCTTTCGGCTCTTTTCCCCGACACTCCAAAAGTAAGGACTTCACAAGGACTTCAAGTTGACCGCAACATTAATTCGCTCCTGCAACCCTTTGTCCAGCTCTGGGAAGGGATGTCCTCGACGCGCTCTGGCTCACCTGCATTTGATCCCGCACAAGCGTGGGTATAGGGGCTTGAACAGCTTGCAAGTTGAGGCTGATGCCAGCCTGATGGACAACATCATCCGCTCTTTCCTCTCAACCACCACTATGCAACTCACTGCTCTACTGTCGTTTCTCGTATTTCCGCTCGCATACGCGTTCCCCTCTTTTACAGACCCTCAGAACACCCCGCCAAGGCTGCCTACGGACGACTCGCGGCTCATCGATGTCAATGACGACCACGCCTTCGTCCCGCCGGGTGAAAACGACCTGCGAGGACCTTGCCCTGCCTTAAACGCGCTCGCCAACCACAACTATATCCGGCACAATGGCCTCATGACGTTTGAAGAGTGTATGTCGATTCCTGCTGACGGCAAGTGCCTTTTTCCTCTAAAAATCGGACCCGCGTTTATTGAATTGATAGTGTGGGGTTTTGGGCCTGATTTCTCTGTTATCGCTTGCGGCTTAGGCGATATGTACGGTCGGGGCGACGGCGGTCAAATTTCAATAGGCGGTCCACTGGCAACGCGTCCTCCGGATGATGTTGAGACCTCTCTTGGTTTGTGTTTTTTTCTCGGTTACATGTTCAGTGCCTTATTCGACAACCCCAGATCAGAATGGGCTCTCCGGTACTCACAATCAATTCGAGAGTGACTCTTCGCTCACGAGGGGAGACTCCTACGCATTCAAGTACGTGGGCATGCTTCTATCGAGCCTCGCTGTTGACGTATGCATCCAGGGGAGACAACTTCAATGTACAAGAGCCCGCATTTCATTCTCTTGTCCAGAAGATCAACAACGGCGGGATAGTCGCGCACCGAATCGAACGCTACTACCACTCCCGTGAAACAAATCCCTACTTCTACTATGGTCCCGTTGAAATGGTACGATTGGTTTTGCGCTCTTTGGCACATATGCTGATCCTTTAGTTCCCCAGGTCATTTCGACCCTTGCTCATTGCTTTTTCGTGGATATCATGGCCAACTTCGATCCATCAAATCCCGACGGCGCCCTTCCTTTCGCCGGTCTACTCTCGCTGTTCAGCTTCATCGTCGACGACGTCACGGGTGAGCTGACCTACCGCCCCGGTCACGAGCGAATCCCTGCGAACTGGAGCCGCCGCGCCAACTCATACACTCACGTCGCGGCTGCCCCGCGCCTCAAGGCCATGGGCGCCGCCGACCGGCGCGTTATGATGCCCGGGGGAAATATGGGAAAGAACAATTCGTTCACCCCGATGGACATCAGCGAGCTCACCGGCGGCGTGTACACGGAGAAGACACTTTTCGAGGGGGACAATTTGCCGTGCTTCTGCTTCCAGGTTATGGAGCTGGCGCTGCTAGATTCAGAGGATCCCGGGAGTGCGAGAACGGGCCCAAGTGGATTTCCTAAGGGCGGGTTAATCGCGAACTCGATGGAGGAGTGGTCGTGCCCTAAACTCGAGAAGCTGAACGAGAAGATGTATGATCGTTATCCTGGGTACAAGAAGTAGTCTGTAGTTGATCGCGGGGCCATAACCGCTCGCCTGCTTATTACCAATCATGACCAATCTTTTTGGCGGGGGCTTGCCCGATCATTTTCCTTCTCGACTCCTGCAGCAACCACAACAGACCATTACCTCGAAATTTTGCAAAATCAGTGAACTTTAGGTCCACTCCGAGGCAACCAGCTGTTCAAAATATTTTTTTGCGCCTGGTTCAATTTGAACCAAGAGCTCGGCTGATGCGGCATGCCGGTGGATCAAATCTCGGCTTCCTCCGCACGGAGGTTTGGCACTGCAAAGTAGTGAAGGAAAATACTCATCCGACCTCCCTGAACATGTAGACACCGTAAAACGCGTTGGGGAACGCGCCGTAAGCATGTTTTTAGTACCCAGAAAATTATGATTGGTAATAGGCGGGCGAGCGATCGAGTGATGGGTTTCATTAACAGACTACAACATAACGAGGTACGAGATAATTTGTTGTAGCGTCTGTCTACGAGAGACTACTGGGCGGGAGCCTCGAGGCCGCCGGGATTTTCTCTGACCGTTACTTCCGCATGCTCCTGCGTGTTGGTGCTGACTGGCGCGATAAATTCATGCAGAGTCTCGCGCCCAAGAGAATGACGCCGTTCGAAATGGTTGTGATTTCGGAGATGTTGCAGGAGCGTGTTGACCAGATGAGGGGCGAGAATCAGGTGAAGAAAGCAGCTACCGTTGAATCCCAGGGAAGCAACAAGCAGCCTGTTGAGGCTGAGGTGTCAAAGCCATCTCAGCGGGTTCTTTCGACTATGTTTTTTCTGGAATGCAACTATACAACCATCATGGAACACATGAAGATTTCGAAGGAGGAGGAGTATTTCAACTTGGTGGTATGGACGAGGTTTCATATGATATTTCAACATTGCTGATTTCTTTCTCAGCGCATCGTCGAGGAAGTGGCCCCTCTCCATCTCAATACACGCGCTTGTGAAGGCCAAAACCCCGTAGGCGCGTTAGTTAAATCAGTATGGCGCGGGCAACCTGACCAGTGAAACTTGAACTAAACGGAAATTATCCAGGTCCGCAAAGCACAACCGTGGCTCAAGAGATACGAGGACGTCTGGCCCTTGCAGGTTCACATAGAACGATACCTCCGCGCGAAATCGGCCGGCCTAAATGGAACTGTAGACAATCCCACTGTGAGTGTGAGCTCGTTCAACCCTTTGGGTTGAATATTGAATATGTATGTTAACGCCACTACAGCGACAGATTCAACACGAATGTCCACTGCAGCGTGTGTATCCAGCGCATGCGGTTCCTCCGGGGCTCATGGCTCTACTGTCAGACCACGGTATCGAGGAACTAGGTCCAGCTTTTCTGTCCCTCGGGATTCGCTCTGATGAATCCTTCGCTGGAATTATGGGATCGCCGAAACTAAAGGCGCAGCTGCTTGTTGATAGAAACTTGAAGCAACTCCATCTCACCGATTTTCAACTCACGATGATGAGCTATGCTTTGACAGTGTTCTAATTGCTGTTTACATTGCCTGTACTCAACGAAGTATCATGGGTTAATCGAAAATTCTGGAAACTTGACAGCGGGAGTCCATTCAAAATTGCAACTTGAGCGAAACATAGTAGAACAAACTACGGAGCTCACAGCCGCTTCTTGTATAGTCTCTATGGGCCATATAGTGTGCAATAATTACTAGAAAACACACACCTCAGAGTTCAAAACTACGCAACTTGTCCGTGTTTGGGGAACGACACACCAGTACTGATGATAAAAAACGACGCAACTTCCTTCTTGCTGCAAACTACACACAGCTTCAGCTGCAAGAAACGACGCAACTTGGACTTGGGCTTTCTCTGGGGCTCGAGCATGTACTCTCACGTGTGTTGACCACGATCACAGGTCACAATCCCCGAGTCAAATTGTTCCCAATTTTTTTGTCTCCTCTCTTTCCCCTCTTCTTTCCCCGACGTTAGTGTTGGCTTGGCCCAAAAACCATGGCTTGGGCTTGGTTTGATCTGACTCAGGCTCACAGATATTCAGGCCAGAGCCAGAGGCCCACACCGGCCAAGCCAAACCATGGTTTCTGGTCTGAGCTATGGCTTCGGCACCACAGATTCCCACGGTTCATTTCCGTGCAATGAGTGTTGATTTTAGAGAGAAAAAAATACCTGAGGTTGCAGCAGCTTGCTAAGAAAGTAACAAGAAATTCAGACCAAACTTTCTCCATCTCAAGTGGGGAGGTATGGACTGAAGCAGTTTGATTCGAATTTGGTTGAACTACATTGAAAATTGGTGAAGCCAGTCCACCTAGAAATATGGAGAAGATGTCAATATACAAGAAGGGGTACTTACCAGGTTCAGAAAACTGGGAAATATGTCTCAGATAACGGTCCTTACAGGCTGCCATAGTTGTGTCTAAATCGAGTCGAGATTTAAGTTGTGTTGTTTTTTCCCACTCACGCTTCAGTTGTGTGAGTTCACTCTTCAAGTGCGAGTTTTTTTCGTTAAATTCACAAAGTTGGGTGTTTAAATACAAGTTGTGTATCTTTTTAATTATTGCACAGTATATGTGCCATAAGTCTCTCGTAGACAGACGCTACAACAAATTATCTCGTACCTCGTTATGTTGTAGTCTGTTAATGAAACCCATCACTCGATCGCTCGCCCGCCTATTACCAATCATAATTTTCTGGGTACTAAAAACATGCTTACGGCGCGTTCCCCAACGCGTTTTACGGTGTCTACATGTTCAGGGAGGTCGGATGAGTATTTTCCTTCACTACTTTGCAGTGCCAAACCTCCGTGCGGAGGAAGCCGAGATTTGATCCACCGGCATGCCGCATCAGCCGAGCTCTTGGTTCGAATTGAACCAGGCGCAAAAAAATATTTTGAACAGCTGGTTGCCTCGGAGTGGACCTAAAGTTCACTGATTTTGCAAAATTTCGAGGTAATGGTCTGTTGTGGTTGCTGCAGGAGTCGAGAAGGAAAATGATCGGGCAAGCCCCCGCCAAAAAGATTGGTCATGATTGGTAATAAGCAGGCGAGCGGTTATGGCCCCGCGATCAACTACAGACTACCCGCCCAGGTCTTTCCGACCCTCAAAGAAATCGTGCAGTGCGGCGCGCTGCTCAGGCGGTATCGTGGGTCTGAAGCCGCAAAAGATGCAGGACACCAGGTCGACGTCCTCCTTATTGTTCGAGTTCAAGGCTGCAGGTCCAGCCTGGAATCAGAACGCTCCGGCTCTTTGTATAACCGTCAGAAACCACGCTGTACATATTTTCGAAGCCCTCACAGTAGCTGGGGCGGACGTGTCCGCCAACGATGAATTACTGGCTTGCTATGACTGCGTTGGAGTCGAGTCCGTTGGGAGCTGAAAGGTTCAAAAAGGAATGAGGTATTCTCAGCAGGGTGCATTCAAAATCGGACGGACCGGAAGAGCAGCCTCCCCCCGCGCCTTGGGAGCACGAACTTTTCGTGGGCTATTTCTCGCCACCGGGCACCTGCTCGTGCTTTTGCCACGCCTTTCAGCCGCACGCGCCGCATGTTTGGCGCGGCTCTTTATGTATTTCAGATAGGACACCTCGACTGGCCACGCATCCACGAAGTCCGTGCCGAGGGAGGGGAACCTCTTGACGCACTAATAACCATGAGAAGTTGATTTCGACTGCGTATATCGTGCCAGTGAAAGACGTACATTTTCCACGAAGTTTTTCCACTTGGAGGCGTCCTGTTGGGCAGGCCCGGCTGATAGGTCAAGGTTCATCTTTACTGCAGTCGCCTGGATGTATCTCTTTGGAGGCAAGTTGTGACGATTGTCAAACGGAGAATATTCCTGGAACGCACCTGCAGTTCTTTGAACCGTTGCGCGTCCCACCCCGGCATGCACGCGATGAGCTCGTTCAACGTGCAACATAACATCTTTGACTGAGACCAGTTGAGTCTTGGAACAGGATTCCGACGCGAGGTGGACATTGCGGATCGTGCGCCGTGAGGACAGCGAGATTGGAAAGTTGATGTGATGGTTCAAGCTCAAGGTGACAGAAAGCGGCAGAACCTGGCAAGTTGAATTAATATTCTCTAACCCAAGTCGCGTCCAGATATCAGAGTTAGGGAACGGTTGAGAGCAAAGGTTTATTTTGTGTCATGTAACATAAAGCACGAGCCGTTCCTCAGCCAGCTGAGACTCCTCAAATGCAAACTGTAGATCGTCTGACGACCGCAGCACAATCATATCCCCGTCCTCGTCCCTGTACTTCACTCTCAACGGTACCTCGCTCCACAACCGCAGCTTGAGCCCAATCGTCTCAAGCAACGCGTCGTAATCAGCGTCTGCCGGCGAAAGGTTCAGACGGAAGGAGGTGTCGTTGAACTTGACTTCGACCCTCGCGGGCGGGGATGAGCGTCGGGTTTATCTATGGGCGATGTCGAGTCCGGCGTGTCAGGAGGAGGCGAAGGTACAGGCGATTGGGCGTTGCCTGAACCCTGTAGTTTATTGATCTGCTTCCCCCAGCGCCTCATATGGTCTTCGGTGCGAAGGCAGAGGGTGAGGAATTCGGGGCCATCTTCTCCTTTCCAGTGGACAGTTAACGCGTAACGCCTCGGAACCGATGGAGCTGGGGCGGTTATTAGCTGCTGCCAAGTCATGGGAGGAGACAAGACGAGAAACGCACACGTAGCCTCAGTTTCCAGGCCGGACGCGGTTCCTGTTACACTGGACATCAGAATCCGCCCCTTGTTCAAAAGCGGGCCGGTATTGTTCGCCCTTCGAGTATAAGGAGGCGCCTGCTTGCAAAAGAGCGCGATGTTTTCGAAGAGAAATACGTGGTATTCGCGTTTC
The DNA here is from genome assembly GCA_029281495.1 of Mycena filopes. Classification (NCBI taxonomy): domain Eukaryota; kingdom Fungi; phylum Basidiomycota; class Agaricomycetes; order Agaricales; family Mycenaceae; genus Mycena; species Mycena filopes. Next base: position 192,429 of record JARIHR010000094.1, on the reverse strand, counting down.
ACGCCTGCTCGAACAACCACAAGGACGTCGTCGAGCAGAAGTGGGCCAAAGTCGTCGGGATTATGACCTTTCCAGCTGTCGATCCGAGTTCGGAGAGATTTCACCGTGGAGTCATTCTCAGCCTGGCGTTGGGCTTCGTTGATGATATCGGTCACTCGTTTGGCCGCCTGGAGACCCCTCTTCAACTCCTCGTAGTGTTGATAGCCCGCGGCTGAAGTCGCCTTGATTAAGAACTTGAGGTAAGGTGAGCGCGAGTGAACGGGAATAACAGACCCATACCTCAATCAGCAGTGGGTACTTGCACACTCGTCCGATGGGCTTTATCAGGAAGGCTGGAAGCTCACTCTTGACGTGTATGAGGTGATTGAGTGTCTGGAGCGATTCCTCTCAGTAGTGTAGGCATACAAAACGGAGGATACGCACCGAGAGGTTGCGCTCTTGCTCAGGCGTGAGGACAAAACTTGTGATATTTGTCCAGTTAGCGCAGTAGGGAGCGTATATTTCGGCGAATTCCTTTTCCTACAAGGCATTTCAGATGTTGGTAAGTAAAGGAAAATCGTCGGCAAGGCTCACAGCCTTAAGAAAAAGCAAGCCCCAACGTTGCTCCTGCCATGGGAGCTCCGCATTGGCGTTAACGCCGTCGAGGAATTTGCGTTGGAATTGGAAAAGCGGAATAGTATTAGCAAAAAGGCCACGGTCCGTCTCCTGGTCAATCAAGTTACTTTGCGCGACAACGGTTGCATAGCTCTAGTGTAGCTATGATCAGCTCATTCACAGAAGGTTCAGAGACACAGACTCACCCGCAAATGGTCAAGATCCTGGACAAATTTCCTTTCTGTCTCGACCAGTTCACGAATGATGTTGTTACGCTGAGTGTCTTGGGCTCTGCTCGGCAGAGGAACATATGTCGGTATTTTCTCTGCCGGGGTGACGAAAACGTTTGGAGGGAGATAATTCACGAGCGCGGTAACGGTCGCAACGACCTGGGACGATGAGATGAAAGAACAAAACAAATTATGAAACGCACTTTAGTGAAGCGGTCTGTCGAGCTGCGGTCCCAAATGTCCGCTACTATAAACGCCTCGCAGCCAGGAATGTGATCAGTCACTCTCTGGATGTGGATGGCGAAGAGAGCAATGGCCTGCTTCTTGGCACGGTCGGGATTGGAGTCGTATCGTTCCTGGTCGATTTCAGAGTGGTTGATTTTATTGAATCCGGCATCCTCAGGGAGCAGGTCGAAGAGGAAACATAGCGGGAAACCAAGAGCGAGGATATCCCAGAGCTGAGTGATTGGGTCGTTGGTAGGCGGCACAAGGGATGCATAGGAGGAGAATCCGCGAATATGCAAAAGACGAGCAAAGAGGATCGAGCAAGACTGGGAGAGGGACATTGCCCCGAAGCAGAGTCGAGTGTGTCGTGCGGAACTGCTCGCAAAAGCTGTTAAGAGCCAAAGTGAGTGCTAGTAACGAGCTGTGTTCTATTGAGTCGATATCCCCTTCAAGGCCTTTGATTGCCAAATCAGTCTCACGGTTCAAACGTGACGGCCCCATGGTTCAAACCGAGAAGATAATGTCCAGGTAAGCCCGCTTGCGCGGCAGAGCCCACTATCCGGTGCCATCTCGCGGCTGCTCGGATACTCACTCATTGTCTCTCTTTTCAGTCACTTAACTCAGGCGATGAACCGTGATGTACATCGCGACGTATATCATGATGCTAGAGGCCTCAATCGCGTCGCAATATACGTCGATTTCACAGCCCCGTCTATACTAGCAGCTCTAGAGATATGAGATATCAGGGACACTTCACTTACCGTTTCGGCTACTTATACAGTATGTCCCTGCTCGGCGCTACGAGGTACGAGATTATCTATGTTGTTGTGTCTGTTTAGAAGAGACAAGCTCGGCACCCTACAAACACTTCAAATTTTTCCCCCAGCCAAACCCACGACTGGCTCGGTGCATCCCAAATGTTACACTAACAATTAATCCACCAGATTGCGCAACAACAGCAACAAAACACACCTCATCTCCCGCGTCCCAACTTTACTCATCTGCTCCGGATGCAAATGACGCGTTCTCGAACCCGCGCAGCACGCGCAGGCGGATGTCCCAGATAGAGCTGTGCGATCTCTGTTCCCACCACCGCCCGCTGTTCCGCAGCGTGAATGAAACGGCGAGTGTTGAGCTGAAGCTGCTGATGGCGCGACCAGATGTGAACGAGGTGTAGGAAAGCCCGAAGCCGTATGTACGCGAAACGCGGGGTGAGTCCGTGCACGTCCAGGTACCGTGATTGAGCATGAACCGTTCGGTGTAGTTGACTTGGCATCGAATAAAGCAAATTGAAAGGTTGGTTGAATGAGATACACGGATGACAGGTTCCGTACAAGTGTTTCATCCTGTTCGCCGTTAACTAACGACCCAACCAACAACTGTCATACAGTGGCATGCATTTTGAGGAATACCCGAATACGCACCTCGGCGGAAGTCGGCCGCTCGAGTTGACTGTCCCCAGGAGCACATTCAACAGCCCCGGCACCGTCTGCTCCCCACGCGCGCCCCGCATAAACGATACTAGGGGTGATGTTCGGGGGCGCCAGCCACGGCACGACCACGATGGTGCTATTGTCAACCGCGGCAACGTTCTGAACGTGTGGAAATTTCGTCCAGATCCTGAACTAGCAAATCCCGCACACGAGGAACGAAACGCACAAGTATGCTCCTGTTGAACCGCAGCTCGAGGTCGTTCCAATCGACCTCATTTCCGTCAGGGCTTTGGTAAAGACCGAGCTTCCCACTCATACTGCATCCAACCACGCTTAGCACAGATCAAAGGGAACAAGGAGGGAAGACACACGTGTTGAGCGAAACGATAGCCACATCCGCACCTTCGCCCCCGCGGTGAGGTCGTTCATCAATGACGTCGTAACAACCGCGCCGGCGGCAGTGAAGGTCCCGTTCAGCGCCGGAATCGGCGGTACCATGAACAGTAGTGAGTTCGACCCCGAACCCCAGCTAGTAAAGAACCATACATCAGCAAAGAACCATACCATCCATTAGTTAACATCCAGAAGCTGGAGAAATGCAATACACACCCAATCATAACAGTCTGATCGTTGCATTCGTCCCCGCAGTTCAAGTTCGGGATTAGTGTGTCCTGCCCCACGATGGCGACGCGCTTCGGGCGGAAGGCGTGCCAGTGGGGTATTGGTAGGGCCAGACACTGCATACGGGGCGGGCAAGTCAGCTGAGGATGCACAGGAACTGCGGAGAGCAGAGAGCGACTTACTTTATGCCCTTCCCACGGAACTCTTGTGAGCGCAACCCCTCGCCCAGGCATGATGAGTTTTGGCGGCCGAGGGTTAAGGCGGCGGCGATGCCTGGGGGGGAAACCCGAGACACCCTTTGTCGGGTGCACACCCGCTGGGCCGTTGTTGTTGCAAAAACCAGGGTATCCAGACACGCGACGGGATTTACCTTGCCAACACAGCGCGAGCTGGATTGAATTTGTCCGATACCAGTCCAACCTTCTCGGCCAAAGTGAGGAGTGCGATCGTGGCGTTGGCAAGTGCGTAGGCTTCCGTCCACGATGAGATACGTCCAACGCAGCCCCACCCATTGGGACGGACCCGACAACGTAATGCAGTTCGAGTCCGACGCTGGCGAGAGGGAGAGGGTGGCCACAAGTCCCGCCACCAGAAATACAGAGGGGGAGAAACGGCGGGGATGTACCTGGACCGATTCAGAGAAAAACCGGAGACGAGAACTCGCAGAAGGGATCGAACAAAGTGGGGAGGCTTGAAACATTTGCCGCCCTCGTTCCTCGGGCGGCTCAAGTTCCTCGCACCGTTCACGGGTCGATGACCAAGAGAGAGTCGCGCAGAGAAGCCTTCCAATCGAGGCCAAGGCACAAGTCAAGTCGAATCCAACGGACACAACACGACACCGGAGGAGAGGTCAGAGGACCCAGACCAGTATTGAGTGTCAGGGCAGAAAGTTCTCCAGGATGACGACTAGAACAACGCAGAAACCCCAGTTTGAGAATTGCCAGTGCGAGCGAGAGGCGCAGGGAATGCCGTTGACGTGGAGGGAAGGAAAGGCGAAGGGAAAGGACAGACAGGGGCACAAAAAGAAAGAATCTGTCAATTCGGACAGCGTGGGAACGGAAAGCATGCACCGAACCGCGCATCGAGATGCCGAATAGAAACAGCGAAAAATGAATGTTGGCGTTGAAGATGGGAACAAATATCGCCTTATAAGGAGCTTTTTACCATCAAAAAGCAGAGAATGAATATTAGGGCCACGGAATACCCACTAACGTTTAATTACTTACATAATTAAAGTTGATAGGGGGAATAATGAAACGATCTTATGCTCGGGAAGATAGTGCCCTAGAAGTGGATTCATACCGAAGGTTTTTGTGTTGTATAAACATCAGAAATAGACAGACCCGCGGTGATACGTGCATAAGAGATGCTCAAAAAGTTGCTTGCTCGTGTGATAGCAAGCAAACGGGGGGAGAAGAAAGCTCAAGTATAGCTGGACTGCCATTCAAAAAAGGGACTTTCCCTCATCCCGGTCGACGAGAGACGTGATCCTGGCGCCCATATCCCTGAACACAAACTAAGAACGATCCGACTGGAAATATGTATGCGCGTACCTCTGGTGCCACACTCCCTTATCCCTGCGCCACACCCGCACGCAGTCGACTTCCTCCTCCGGCAATATGCTCCCCTCAAACGACAGCTCACATCAGCAAAATGTTTAGCGTCTGGGACGCGTCTGGTTGGTCTGGGGCCAGGCCGCCATACACACCACACACCCACAATGGGGTATGGACCCAGAAGTAGATGTCGAGGCCTATAACCGAAACTGACGCCAGACCGCCCCACATTCACATTCTGACCCTACTATGTCGCTTTACTCAGACGTCCATTCACGGGTAGAATTGCAGCAATGATATATATATTCAACACGGACACAAGCTACATTACAGTATCTAATCGCACGCCGGGGGACCAAAGACACCGACGCGGGCGTAGGAGGGTTGTTTACAAATCAAAGTTGGTGGGCTCGAAAGGAGGGAGGACGGAGGGGGAAGGAAGACAGAGGAGCAGCTGAGGGGCAGAAAGACGGAGGGACCTCGCTCAACCGGTGCTCGAGGACGTTGTGGTTGGTAATGCCGACGTGCCGACTATTTGACGATGCGGTCGCGCGCGATGGCGGGGCCGATGACGGCGAAGGGGGAGTGGTTCAGACGAAGGGAGGCACATAACGACTCGTTCAGCAATCGTGTCATTGGAATAGGAAGTGTACACACCTGTATTCATGAAACCATCCCATCGTCTTCAATCCCATCGATATACATCAACTTGAACGGCGATGTCCAACGGAGCCCAGGACCCGAGAGCGTTCCGCGCCGGTCGATGAGTCCCGTTTTCGGAAGATCTTGATTCAGAGACTTGATTTGCGTTGGGGTCATGGCGTCGGGTATTGTTTGAAGTACACAATGTTGGGGAGTTGGACTTGACGAGGGCTTGTTTGAATAGGTATTGACGACTTGGAGGATGTGTTCTCTTGAGAAGCAGTCTGCTGTCTTGTCTTGAGCTGTCTTGTCTTGAAGCGCACGAAGTGGCGGGATATTGATGGAGGAGCTCGATGAGGCCGGGAATCGGAGGGTGTGACCACACGACAGAGCCAAGGCTTGCGGCGAACGGTTGGGACGGCGGGAGGGAGTGTTTGGGCCAAGAGGAGGGACGATGTGGTGGGGGAAAGCAAGGAGACGCTGCGGACGTGGCATCAAATGTCAACCAACAACCATCAAATCACGCAATTTGATGCCGGAGTTTGAATCGACTTAGCAGAATTCTACTTCCCCTTGCGCACTGTCCCCTCTCAGCGTCTTAATCCTGGACCAAAAACTTACAAGTGCCATTGGGGGTGCAATTGGTGGTCACTCGCACCTTCCCTGACTCAATGTTTCCCGCCAATTACTTGGATTAACAAACCCACCTCGGAAGCGTTGAAACGGTCAAACTAAAGTCAAACCTGGGAAAACAAATTGGGGCCAAGACGAATCAGTGTCCTTGAGGTCCCCACATTGATCCCTGGCGACCCAAATAAAATGGGGGGCCTCAGAAAATAGGTATCTGGCGGTCTGGGCCGTCTGGAGCATAGCCACTCCCAGACCAGCCAGACCAAGCCAGACGGCCACACGCGCCATACGCGAAACATTTTGCTGATGCACGCAAATTGGGGAGCGCGCGCTCGTATGCGAGGACGGCGCGGTGCTCGTCTGCGAGGTCAAGGCTTGAGCGGACAAGGTGCAAGATCTCGAGCGAGGGCGGGAGCGAGACGACGCCCGAGGAGACGACATCGGATAGGGTCTGGGAGGAGGTGAGGTGGGGCAGTAAGGGATTGGTGCAAAGCGTACAGAGAATGACGTAGACGGAGGGAGGGTGCCGGTCGGCGCCTCGGGGGGTGGTCGCTTCGATGCAATGTTAGGGTGTACCAGCTGGGAGGGAAGAGCTGAACACATACTGTACAAGTAGCCGGGAATATCAGGCAGCACAGTTTTGTGGACGTCGGGACCACGTTCAACGCACGCGGCCGCGCTCGAGCTGGGAGTGGATACGGAGTTCGCAGCATCCAGATCATCCCGCGTGGGCACGGCGTCCGCATCCCTTCCTTCAACGTGCGCTGCTTCTCGCTCATCTGTGTTGTTTCCCGAACCCAAAACCTTCCTCGCGGCGACTCTGCTCATCCTTGCCTCCATCTCGGTCCCCGGCGTCACCTCCCAGTCACTGGTATCGTCTAGATCAATGAAAGGAAAGAAAGGGAGTTGCCCATCTTCGCCCCGCACCACCCAACGCGTGAGCTTGAGAGAGTCTGCGCAAGACCGTGAAGTTTCCTGCGATCCGCGTCAAGACTTGCGGAGCGTCACCGAATGTGGCGCTCAGTGATAGCGCGCGCACGCCAGGGCAGGAATGCGCGATCTGCGCAAGCTCGCCCAGCTTTTCGTCCATGTGCCTTCTCTGCGCGCGCTTAATGCCGCTGCCGCCCGCGAGATTGATGACGTCGACGGGGCGCTGGAATCCGAAGTACGCTGAGAGGACGCGGGGTCCGTTGAAAGACCGAAGCAAAGGGATGGTGGTTGGAGTCAGGCGGTTTTGTGGCAGGCGGCGGATGTTGGTTTTGGTGATCTCGAGGCGGGTGAGCTGAGGGCAGAGCTGCAAGAAGGCAAGAAACTGTGGGAAGAGTGTGGTAGACAATGGGGAGGAAACGGAGACAAGGTTGTAGAGGATTTTACCCCCATTTACGAAACCAGACAAAAGGGCGGCAGTATTCTCATACCCTTTGATTGTGAGCATGCGGAGGCTGTTGTGCGAAACGATGTGAAGGGGTTGGATGGAATCTGGTTGGACCTCCTCTTCCTCCCTCTGCCAGAACATGCGCGGTTCGATGTTTCGTGTGAGCGTGAACTTGGGCAGGGACAGAATCACCGCCTCAAATGGAGATATAGCGCACGAATCGAATGTTAATTCCTCCAGCCTCCCCAAAGTCGCAAGCGCAGCGCGTACCGGCGCGTCGATGGTGAGGAAGGCCAGACGCACGACACGAAGATTCTGGTACGCGCCGCAGGTGTTTCTGAAAACGACCACCATACGACCACATGCATCCTGAACCATGGGAATGTCCACGATGCGACCCTCACTCCAGTGGACAGAGGATAGGTTCCTAGTGCCGCGAAAGTCTAGTTCCCACGAGTTGACCGACGACGCGTGGGGGCTCGCCGCCAACGTTTGCAGACGAAGGGCAGCACGGTCGACACCGCGAACGGCTTCTTTCCAGTCGCGGCCGATTGTCCCAGGATAAGGGGCCGCGTAGCGCTGGGCCTGAAAGAGTAACGACTGGCAAACGGCGCGAAAATAGCGAGAGACGAGGGTGAGGTGTACTAGGTCGCTAGAGTGGCAGTAGGACCAGCATCTGAGCCAGACTTCCGTCGGAATGCTGGCGGCAAGGTCGGTGGTGGGAGGCTCAGTCATCGACGCAGAAGAGAAACAGCGCATCGTCACGGTATTCCCACGGTCACGTATGTTGTCCCACGGTTTGTTTTTTTCAACCACAGCGTTCAAGAACTCATTTGCGCCTGCCCTAGTCCTGAGCTCATGCACGGTGGCAGAAGCAGAGTCGGGAGATATGTACTTCAAACGGAAGGTTTTTTGTCGGTTGCCCCAGGCCCCACACTGCGTTCAAGGTTTCTGACCCGTTAAACTTGAGAGGTCGAGGGGACTTCGGAATAATACTGAACTATCTTGTCTATGTTTGCCAGGTCTGAAATGTTCAGTTGGAATCGGCGCAGATATCCATCGAACCATCCCACGGTTCAAACGGCAACGGCATGGTTCAAAATGACATGTCTTATGGCCTCGAGCGTCCTGGAAAATAGTGCGCTCTAGAACCTCGTCAAAACGGAAGACATTGGTGCTGTATAGTCACATGAGGCGGGTTGAATTGATGTTCAACTTTGAAAATTCTTACGAAGCCGACACTTGCTCACAATATCATGTCCAGCACCGACTCCGGGGCCCAGCGACCGCCCAAACGTAAAAGAGAGGACTCCAGCTCGACTAGTCCACCTCTTGCCCGCTCCGAAATATGGATGCCCTACGGCGACGTCGTTCTCCAAGCCGAGTCGACGCTGTTCAAAGTGAACCGTGACATTCTGGTCAAACATTCGACCGTGTTCCAGGGACTTTTCCTCGTCCCTCAGCCGCAGAACCAGGAGGTTGTGGAAGGGTGCCCGATTGTGAAACTGTCGGATACGGCGAAAGATGTAGGATTGCTGCTTGATGCGCTCTACGACCCGTATGTCCGTTCGCAGCATGGTCTAGTAGTGCTCCCTTAACGGTCTTTAGGTTTCACCAGAAGGTCAAGCAGCCCTTCGAGGTGGTGGCGATGATGCTACGCCTTGGCCGCAAATATGAGATCGCCATCCTCAGAGACGACGCGATCGGGCGGATGCATACCGAGTTCCCCACCACTCCGAAGGAGTGGGAGGGTCGAATGACAAAGAAGAGCCTCGACACTATAGATGATCATCCAGGGATCTACGCCGATCTTTTAAATCTCGCCTACGATGAAGGCCTTTTCACCTGCATCCCGACCTTGGCCTGGAAATGTGTGGAATTGTACAGCCTGGTAAGAGTCGTTTTTGTGTGTATCCATTTTACGCCTATAAATTCCCCAGGAACAGCTTTTCCGCGGGATGGATGGGTCCTGTGTTACGCTTCCGGACTCCACGAAGATAACGTTGGCACTCGGCAAAGAAAGGCTTTGCGAATTGACACAAAAATATAAGCGAAAAATAGCAGTGTATAGACTTCCCAGATGCGACCGCTCCAACTGCGGCTCCAGTGGAAGGTTTCAGGTGTCACCTCTCACGCGGCTTGGAGGGTTCTCGTTGAACGAATTCTTTGCGACGTGGCTACCGGTTCTACATGTTTGTGAGGAGTGCAACGAGACGTCGAGGAAGCATTGGTATATCCTTCGTTCAGCTGCATGGAAAGAGCTACCCGGTATCTTCGGGCTACCCGGATGGAATGAGCTGAAAGACTTTGATTAGTTCCAGTCTTTCCAAACTATATCTACTGTTGGCTGTTTGCTGTATCTCGAATTTGACGAAAACATCTCCCCCAACTTCATTGGAAGAAAATCCCACGGTTCAACTTGAGTTCAACCTCCCATGTCGTGCGGTTGTCCAAAGGTGAGTTTGAAGCAGGGCTCTGCATACAGATCCTCCCGCTAGTCGTACCTGTGGTCTGCCCGTGTCATGACCTGGGAGGACGGAACTTGCAAGTCATATGGCACGAAGACGGGTAGTCCGGGTTGGACATGCCTTTTGATCTCATCTTTTCTCTTCCACAACTACCATGGACCGAAGTAGCCACCGATCCCTAGTGGCTGTACTCTTGGAATATTTGGATCGTGGATTGTATTCATCTATCCTATGATCTATCTCACGTCCGTGAATCTCTATCCCCCCAACGGTGACCAAAACGAGGAGAAATCAAGTGGCTTGAAGTAAGTGTACTAGTAATCCAACGGCACCGTTCTGATGATCGTCATACTGGTCGACTCCTGGCGTAACTCTACTTCAAACCCGACACTCGAAAGCATAATCTCTCCTTCCCTTCGAATTCGATGTCCCAAGGCTATGGCGCGTGTGGCTTCAAGTCTATCACTCCCGAGATCACCATGAAACAACACGAAACCAACTGCGCGACTCCCGGTCTGCTCAAACCGAGCTCCATGATAATCTCGCTCTCTCTGGTGGATGTCACGCTCTCGATCGAGATGATCTGCCAACCCGGTCCCAGACCGGACACAAAGTGTTTCATTCAAACCAGCGCGGATCTGCCAGTTGAGGCGGGGGCGCGATTGAAGTTATCCATCGGACTGTGTCCGGGTATCAGTTTCATGATCGAGTTTGGAAGATCCTGGTGCGGTCCCAGCCTACTAGATGGGGGAATCTAAAGACTCATTCCTCCAAGCAGTTATCTATCTTTTGATGAAGGCCGCCTCACGGTACCAAGCTGGGCTCCGCTCATTAACGGGATTTGTTCATATAATTCTGAACCGACACGGATCCCCGGCTTAACTGCGGAGCAGATTCGGTTGCCTACCAAGAACTTTTCAGACGAGTAATCCTCCTTTAGCTGGGTCAAATCTCATGTGTTCTACTTTTCCCCCAAGATCCAGTCTGCTACTATTCCGGTGCCCCGTCGGTGGGGCGGCGATTCAATCGCGGGGCAATCCCAACTCCATCTCGAACTCTTGGATGCGGTATCCATCTTATTCGAAGCAGGATCGAATCGCGGTCTCTGCGACTTCCTCCCGGTTGCAAATGAACAGAGCATTCGTTCGCGGGTCCTGAAATGAGATCCCCGCCCTGCTTCGATGACTCCACCCGCACCTGTCTATCCATCCAGATATGCAGCCTTCTCTCGGTGCACTGGTTACTCCCGAACTCCTTCCTCGACGCCAGGCTCACCTCCCGGTCCAAGCGTGTTATCTTCACAAAGTCATTGCTATAAATCAATCACTGGCACTCGGTATAAACCAAGACCACGAATCGCAACCCCTGGTGAATGACAAGGGCGGCGCGTAAGCCGTACATGCTGATATATCCTTATTCAATACCTACTATATCCCATCTCCCGACCAGTTGTTACGATTGTTACGATTGTGAACACTACCTGTGCTACATACATAGCTGACGATCCGGGGGCTAACCCGTTCGCGGTAGGCCGTATTAAATAATAGAGAGAGAAAAAGAGGAAAGAAACGATGAGCCGCAAAACCGTAAAACGGTGCACATGACCGACTACAAGATGCCCGCATGACCAGCTGACTAATCATCCACCGAAAAAATCCACCGGGGTCGACGAGGGGACGCGGGTGGGAGGCGTCGGGTGCTTCAATGAACCGTGAAGCAGTGTCGAAGGGAGGGGGAAGTTTACTGGAATGATGTCGACAGCGGCAGCAGCACGCAGAGTGCGGTATAGGCTGGATGCGCGCTCGGCGGTCTGGATGACCGTGGCGAGGACGGATGGTGGGAGGATGGTGTGAGTGTCGTAGTGGTGAATAATGGTTGTTTTGAGCTCGGTTATGTTTTTGTGAAAGCGGTCGCATCGTCGCATGAGCGCAGAATGCCGATCTGCTGTTTTCCGGCCGAGACGATGGCGCGCGCAAGCGGCGTGCGATGTGAGCAGCGGCTGCGAGGCGCGGAGGGCCCGGAAGTGAGCGGCGCGGGGGTTCCATCGCGCGATCGGTGGCATGTCAGCTCGTCGTTGTCGAGGACGAAACGGTCGGAGCGTTGGGAGGGCTTTTTCTGGGGCGATATTCATGGTGGCGTGCCGAAACCTCGTCCAGCACTTGGACGGTACTGGGTGGATGGACTGACGACGGCGTTCGAGGGCCCGAGGCTCGAGGCGGCCGGAACGAGCACAACGCACCGGGGGTGGTGGTGGTTTTGGTTGTTGTTGTTGTTGTTGTTGAACACCCATCGAATCTGATTCAAACCAGACAGCGTTGATCGGGTCTCGTGCGTAACATACAAAGTCCACAGATACTTGAGTACTTGCAACGATGAAAACTTCACTTTCCCGAACAGCTCCAGGAGCACCGGACCGTTCAATTGTCTGTTCAAAGTTGAACCAACATCACGCCGCTACGTAACGTGTTCCCACGGTTCAACTCAACCCGGCAACTCCCGACAGCCTGGTTTCCGCCTTGTGTTCGAATTCAGAGATAACTGAACTCGCTGCAGATCGTATTCCCCATACGTATATATAGAGTTCCATCCGGCACATCACTCTGGAGAGCACACGAGGGGAGGGGCACAACGACCGAGAAGTTGCAACAACATTCAATGAGAGGCGTGAGCGTTGGACTGCAAGGTCAAGAGCGCGAGTGGAAGCGAGACGACACCTGAGGAGACGACATCGGCTAGGGTCTGCGAGGAGGTACACGCTACTCCAAACGGAAGACTTTTTGTCGGTTCAAGTTCCTGGCCCGTTGAAGGGCGTTGAAGGGCGAGGGGACTTTGGAACAATATCGCATTATTTTGTCCAAGCTTGATATGTGGAAGACGGCACGTATATTCTTCCGACCATACGGTGTTCGAGTAAATTGCACAAAGACACTACGGTTCAAACGGTAGTGACACGGTTCAAAACGACATGTTTTGTGGATTTTATGGCTCCAACCGCTGGGTCTAGGCCACTACGGCGGAACATGCATAGTCACATGAGTCGGGTTGATGTTCAACGTTGAAAAATCTTACAAAGCCGACACTTGCTCAGTCACTGTCATGTCCAGCACCGAGTCTAGGGCCCAGCGACCGTCTAAACGTAAAAGAGAGGACTCCAATTCGGTCAAGGCAGCACTTCTTACGCGCTCCGACATATGGATGCCCTACGGCGACGTCGTTCTCCAAGCCGAGTCAACACTGTTCAAAGTGAACCGCGACATTCTTGTTAAACATTCAACCGTGTTCCAGGGACTTTTCCTCGTCCCTCAGCCGCAGAACCAGGAGGTCGTGGAAGGATGCCCCATTGTAAAATTGTCGGATACGGCGAAGGATGTAGGATTGTTACTTGATGCGCTCTACGACCCGTATGTCCGTTCGCAGCATGGTTTAGTGCTCCCTCAACGGTCTTTAGGTTCCACTACAAAGTCAAGCAGCCGTTCGAGGTGGTGTCCATGATGCTACGTCTTGGCCGCAAATATGAGATCGCCATCCTCAGAGACGACGCGACCGCGCGAATGCATACCGAATTCCCCACCACCATTTCGGAGTGGGAGGGTCGAAATGCCAAGAATAGTCCCGACATGATACAAGCTTACCTAGGGATCTACGTCGACCTTCTAAATCTCGCCTACGATCAAGGCCTCCTCACATGCATTCCGACCTTGGCACTCAGATGCATCCAGCGTTATACTCTGGTAAGAGGACCCATTGTTTTGCTGGGCTGGGTCCAATATGTCATACCCAGGAGCAGCTTCTTCAAGGCGTTGAAGGGTCCCGTGTTATCCTTCCGGACTCTACGAAGATAACGTTGGCACTCGGTAAAGAAAGGGTTTGGCGATCAGACGTGAAATATAAGGGAGAAATAGAGGTGTATAAACCTCCCAGATGCCACCGCGCCGACTGCCCGACTGCGAGACGCCCGGAGCTACCTTGCATGCGGCTTGTAGGGTCTTCGCTGGTGGTCTTACTTGCGACGTGGGTATCGATTGAGGGTGTTTGTGAGAACTGCAACCAGGTGTCGAAGAAGCACTGGGATCTTCTTCGTGTAGCTGCATGGAAAGAGCTTCCCAGTGCATTTGGGTTACCTGGGTGGGATGAGTTAAAGGACTCCAATTAGTTTCATTCGTTCAAATCAAGTACTAGTACCTAATGTCGACTGTTACTGTGCCTCGAATACACCAAAAACCAGACTCATCATCCCGATTCCGGATGGTACACCCTCTGCAATGCCATACGGATATATTTTGCCGTCAAATATCGTCCTAAACTGAACGAACTGTCACCAGGATTCAGAGGAAAAATCCCACGGTTCAACTCAAGTTCAACTTATATCTGACCTCCACGTGGTGCGTTTGCGCAGTACGATATACAAGTCGACACTGCTTATGGATCCCTTTCCCACTGGACACCAGTGTCGGATGGAACTATGTGCCGCTGACACCCGAACGGCAACAGTGGCATATCACGAAGCTTTGATCTCATCGCTTCTCATCCACAACCACCATGACCTGGCGCGCCTCTCGGAAGTAGCGGCCGATATTTAGTGGCTCTACTCTTGGGATCTTGATACATGGATCGTGTTCACCCACACTACCCCGCGTCCGTGAATCTCTATCCCACCAACAATGACCTGAACCGGGAGAAATCAAGTGGCTTGAAGCAAGTGCACTAGTAACTCAACGGCACCGTTCTGAAAATCGTCATACTGGTCAACTCCCGGCGTAACTCTGCTTCAAACCTAGCATAATCTCTCTGCGATTAATATCGCGCCTTCCCTTCGAATTCGATCCTGGTACCTATCTACTTACTATGGTGCATTTGGATTCTGCTTCGAGTCTATCACTCCCGAGATCACCGTGAAACAAACCAACTGCGCGACTCCCGGTCTGTTGAACACGGGCTAAACGGGCTCCATGATAATCTCTCTCTCCTCAGTGGACATCACGCCCACGATCAAGATGATCTGCCAACCCAGTCCCAAACCGGACACAAAGTGTTTCAGTCATTCAAACCACCGCGGATCTGCCAGTTGGGCGCGGGCGCCGACGGAGGTTATCCATCGGGCTGTGTCCGGTGTATCAGTGTCGTGATCAAGTTTGGAAGATCCTTGCGGTCCCAGCCTACTAGATGGGGGAATTCGAAGACTCATTCCTCCAAGCAGTTATCTATCTTTTGATGAAGGCCGACTCACGGTACATCCTGTCGATTGGGGAATTTAAAGTGCAACTCATCCAACCAGCTATCCATCTTTTGCCGGCGGACGACACGCCGGCTACATAGGGCCAAGCACCAAATTTGGTCGTCTACCAAGTATAGACCGCTTTGACTCTAACTATACGTATCTTCAGGCGACCAATCCTACTTCAGCTGGGTCAGATATCATGTGGTTTACTTTTCCTCGAATCCCGTGGATGCTCGTCCAGCCAACATCCAGCCATCCAACGTGCCATGTAGACACGGACGCAGTCTGCTAGTATTCCGGTGCGAGTCCCGTCGGTGTGGCGGCGATTTAATCGCGCGGGAATTCCAACTCCAACTCTTGGATGCGAACCAGGATCGAATCGCGTCGGTCTCTGCGACTTCCGCCCTGTCGCAAATGAACAGAGAACCCGTTCGCCGAGATCCCCGCCCAGCTTCGCACCTTCTATCCGGCTATGTAGCCTTCTCCCGGTGCCTTGGGTACTCCCGAACTCCTTCTTCGCCGCCAGGTTCGACTCAGTTCCCGGTCAAAGCGTGTCATTTCCACAAAGTGATAGCTGTAAATTACTATAAATCAAGATCATGAATTCTGATACTAGTATATCCTTATTCAATACCTACTATATCCCATCTCCCGACCCAGTTGTTGAACACCCATCGATATCTGATTTAAACCAGACGGCGTTGATCGGGTTTCGTGTGTAACATACAAAGGCCAAAGATACTTGAGTACTTTCCCAACGATGAAATCTTCATTTTCCCAAACAGTTCCAGGAGCACCGACCATTCAATTGTGTCTGTTCTGAACAGACACAATTGAATTGCCAGTGTTCAAAGTTGAACCAACATCACGCCGCTACGTAACGTATTCCCACGGTTCAACTTTGCCCGGCAACTCCCGACAGGTCAGGAACACCTGATATTCGCTGCAGATCGTAGTCCTTCGTTAGCAGAGGTACGCTATTCCGTTCGCAGCGAATCGCTCTGGAGAGCACACGAGGTGCACAACGGCGGGAGAGTCAAAAGTAATACGTATTGTGCAGTTCGATAACTGGCAGTACACACACTAAAGATATAAAAGTACATAGTGGGAAGGGATAGACGGATACAGAGAGGGAGTGTGTGAGCCACAAATGGGCAGCAGTCGACTATTCGGGTACGTATGTACCGCGACGGAGCTCAAACGAAAACGAAAAGACTTGGGAGTGAGTGACTGAGTGACTGGCAGTGTCGTCCCGACCAGAGACCCACGGCGAGGTTCCCGCATAACCGGCCGCGGTAGTATCCGTCCTTTCGATTCGTAAGTTGACGTGCGGCAATAGACGTTGAACCGGATTAAAAATGGAGCTGGCAGCGGGACTTGATAGTAAGTGCGCATGTGTAGCCAAAGGCTGCCTATACTTGTCTGGCGCCCATTATCCAATTAGATTCAAGCTTACAGAGTTGCGACCGGTCAAATAGAACGCCGGAGCCCGAGCGATGTTCCGAGGGTAGTAACTTTTCCGGCTCCAAACTCGAAGCAAAGCTCCGCACGGCGCACGGGTGGGCCATGTTCTCCTCCGGCGCCAAACTGAAGCTCCGGTGGGCTTGCGGCTCTTGGTGTTTACAAAGCTGCACAAGTTCCGGGGCGCAGTCGACTCCAGTCTTTGGCAGGCAGCGTCTACTGAGCAGGTGACGCGTCCGGCTTGTGGCTCGAGCGCAGCGTCTTGCGTTGACGCATATTTGACCGAGGGTGGGATACACAGTTAGGGCCCAGGGAATGACGCGCCTAATTGAGCAGTTCGTCTACGGCGCAGCAGCAATAGCCAGATGACGTGTCGAGCTCGCGCACCGGCTAAAGGCTGAATGATATTCGCGTGCCAATGGTGGGAGTAGTTAGTCCCTGGACATTAGTGCGTGTTGCTGAAGCGTGATAAAGCGGCCGAGCGAGCAGCTACGGCGCAGCAGCAAGTAACCAGATGACGCGTCCGACTCGCGGCTCAAATGCAGCGTCTTGCATTGGCGAAATGAATATCCGGCCGAGGGTGCGAGTAACGGCTAGCCTGGAGAGTCGCAAACAGGATTGTGGTGGTGCCGCTGTCCAGCTCTAGTCTTTGATGTGCTGGGCTGGGCCCACTATATGACGCGCCAGTCTATTGCGCAGCAGTAAGTAACCAGATGACGCGTCGGGCTCGCGGCTCGAGCGCAGCCTCGCTTCGGCGTGAAGGCCAGCCTGGTTCGCGGGTAAGCGATGGAAAGGAAGCGAATGCGTAGTGTCGCCGAAGGTGGATGAGAAGAAGGTCGGATTGGCCTAGAGCTCGACGCGTCATGCCTTGAATTCCACTCAAAACCCTTGTCCCAGCATAACCTGACGCGGTATGTGTTTAACTTTAAGCGTGGGCTTTAGACTCCGTGTTAATGAACGTCCGAAGGGAAGATGAAGCTTGCGCTCGCTCTTGGGTGGAATTATTCGGCCCTATTTGGGATAGCAACTTTGTGGTGCTGCCGCTGTCGAAGGCGATGGAAGAAAGCGACGAAGAAGCGAGCGAGTGCGGTAATGGTCCAATTCCGAATGGGCTGGGAAATTAAAGCGGGCTACAGCATATGACGCGCCGCGCTCTAGACTAGACGCATCGCAGGGTCTTGCATTGGATGATAGTATGCTGCCAGTGCCGAGGGTGAGAAGTGGTTAGCGGCTAGCCTAAGGGTCGCGGTTCGCGTCGTCGCAGGTCTAGTCTTGAATGACGCGACCCCCAGCGAGGAGTCTACCTGGAGGCAAAAGTAGGTAACCAGATGACGCGTGCGTCGGGCTCGTGCGAGGCCGGCCCACTAGGGTGTGGGAGTAGGATAATGAAAGCTGTCGAAAGCGGTGAAAAGAGGCGTGGCCCTTCCGAATGAACGCCGAACGCCGAAGGTACGACGTTGGATTCGTAGCCCGCCTTAGTATCAAGAAGACGTGTCGGCTCAGGCACAGCGACCATTCCTAGCCATGGCAGGCCATGGCGAGCGTTCGTTCGTTCGTGCGAACCGTCGAGTGCGCGAAATAGACGCCGAAGTAGCGGGCCGGGCAAGGTACAGCAGTTGCCCTGCCTTTGCTGCGATGGATGAACCTGACGTCGTCCCTGACGCCTTTCATCTCCGACAAGGCGTTGCCTGCATGCCAGTCTTGCCTCGCGCTCGGGCAATCGTCGGGTCGTGTGAGTTCCGTGCAGCAAGACAATAAGAAATTAAGACAAAAAAGGGCGGTTCGGGCAGCGAAGGGCGCACGCGGCGGCGGGGAGGCGTTGTCTGTCGAGTCATTTTCGTGGGACTCGGAGGCTCGAGGCGGAACAAAGATGGGAGAGAAAGGACGGGTTCGCACGGCAGTCATCCTCGCATCCCGAATGGGTGATACAGATGGCGGAGGCATATGGGTTCCTCCACATCTTGATGCTGATACTTGTGGTATATGGCTCCGTGATACCTACCCGTGCACCATTCAGCCAATCGCCGTGCACCCCGTACCTGTATCGGCGCAGTTAACGGACACAGCACCGCCACCGACAGCCACCGGATCTACCGAGTCATTCTTACATAAGCTGCCGCCACCGCATAACACACAAGCCAGCCCAATTAAGAGGCTGTACACTCCTCTCTCTCCCGCCCACCATGTCCGTCTGCACACAAGTCCAGTTACAGCAACCTCTGCTCGACAGGAAACGCACCACCAGCTTCTCCTCGCCGCCACGCAAACGCCTCCATCGCACAGAGAGCTATGTCGACCTGTCCTCCTTTGCCTCCACATCCAACATCGCCACCACGAGCACGAGCACAATAAGCACGGTGCCCTACACCCGCACCCTGCGCTTCTACAAGGAGCAAAAGGAGCGCAGACGCGCGCTGCTCCGCCGCGAGCCGCCCTCGCTCGACCCATACACGCAGCACACGACACCCCTATACTCTTATTCCCTCGCAACAACAACAACTTCCGTGCTCACTAGTACTCCGCTCCGGTCACCCTCACCCGCCGCAAGCCCTCCCCGGCACCCCCGCCGACGCCCCAGCGCGCGCGCACCACCCCGCCCTCCCCGCTCGTCAGCGGCCCCGGCAAGCTCGCCGTCACGCCCCTGCCCGCCGTGCGCGCACCCTTTCCGCCCTCGCGCGGCAAGTCGCCCCCGCGCAGCGCCAAGCTCGTGCCCCCGTCGCCAGCTGCACCCGCGGCCTCGGCCAAGGGCAAAGGCAAGGCGGCAGGGCCAGCGGCGGATTTGCATCGGCGCGCGGTGACGGCGTGCATGCGCGCCTCGCCCGCGGGGGCCAAGATCCTGCACATGGGGGCGCGGCTTGCGGTCGGGATTATGAGCGCCACGCGGGACTTGGAGCGGATGTGTGGCGACGATGCTCCCTCTGACGCCCCTAGTTCCGGATTTTACCTGGACGAAGAGGACGACGACTTGGACGCGGAGGGCGTGGATGAGGAGGATTTGATGGATGAGGAGGAGGTGTTGGCGGCGTTTTCGGTGGAGGAGGGGAGCGGGAGTTGGGGGAGGGTTATCGTGCCGTCTTCTGCTTCCTCCTCCACATCCCCCGCCACATCCACGACGATGGAGGACGTGCCCATGCCAGACGCCGACGCAGATTTCGTGCCCATGCCCGAGGCTGAACCTGTGGCGCCCGTGACGCTGAGCGCGTCGTGGATCGTCGTCGGTGAGGAGAAGCAGGGGCAGGGGCAGGGGGATTGGGAGATGGTTGGGTTGGATGGTTAAACGGGGTAGGGAGGTGTGTGTGTGGCGGGGAGGTGCAAAGATGAAGTGGGCAAGTTGGGGAGGGGCAGGCAGGGCAGGGCAGGGGTGGCGGGGAAGGAAAGGTGGGCGCACGATGGCGACCGCACCGAAGTGCTCGGAGCGGGTGTCGTGCGCCGTGGCCTTCCCATCGTCGACGTCGACGTGGCGCGCGGCCACCGAAGTGTCCGCTTGTCCGCGCCTGTGTCCGCGTCCCCGTCTCGCGTCGCGACCGAACCGAACGCGCGTCCCGTTCGCCTCGCGCGGGCTTGCGTTTCCGTTCGCGCGGGCATTCAGTTCCGCGTTTGGTTGGCTGCGGACTACGCGCGACGGGATCGCCGAACGCCGAACAACTGCATTACTCCCCCGCGGAGCACGAAGCTGAAGCCCGAGGCAGGCTATGGCTAGCGACCTCGGCGTTCGGTGATTCGGGGACGAGGACGATATTGGGATGGGTTGCGGGCGTTGCGATGCATATGCATACGCACATGGGGAGGAGAGTCCGCATCTCATCGGGATGGTATGGTGTGGGTGGTATGCATCCCGCGTCTCCCTTCGTTTCCTCGGCGGTCGGACGTCGGACGTCGACATCCCGACATCCGCATCCCCGCCTCGAAACCTCGGCGACATACTTCAATTGGAGTGGCACCGACGACGTTATTTATCTGGGATGGACTCGGTATCTGGTATCTGGTATTTTTATTGTCATACTCAAACTCATACATACATACATGCATGCATGCGGAATTGGTTGTTGTTGTACTACTCTACGATATGAACAAGCGGGGAGGATAGGAAATACTATAGCATTAGTTGGATGGGATGTATTAGCTTGAATGAATGGTTTTCCAAGTATCTGAGCGAGGATGAATGTGATTGTGGTAGTCGCACGAGTCGCTGCCTGTCGCTCGCGAGCGATATTGCGCGTCTTGTGCGCGTCAGCTGGGAAAGGACGCGCGTGAGTCATGGCGGATCCCACGCGTTCGCGTCGCGGGGTTATGCATGTGGTGGCGCGGGGTGCGCGGGTCCGGGTGGCGCATCGCAGATCGCATCAGCGGATTGTCAGCGGAGGCAGATGAGGATGTGCCACGGTGATCGGCGGGCGCGGGGACGCGGGGGCGGAGGCATTTTGAGTCATCCGTCGACGCTCGTGTGATCGCCAGCGTGGATGGATGAATGAATGGATTGCTGGATGGATAAAGATTGAATTGGGCGGCTTGATGCGTTTGAGTTGAGCGGACTCCGCATGTACTTCTTTTCGTTAAATCAATACCAGTGGTGGCGCTCGACTTGAAGGTGGGTCGCGATAACAGCTCACCGCGGGATTAAAGCATCTTGCTCTGCGCCGGGAGCTGCCATTCAGATTCAGCTATCACAAAGTTCGGATCCGGTGGTATTGGGAGATAAGATAATGCGCTTGGACCGACATGCTTCCAATCAATTCTGAGTCCAGAACGGTATCAACAAACGGGTCGCTACCGCCGCCTCGCAACGCTGATGGCTCGCGCAGCACGCCGCGCTGACAGTGCACCGGGAGAAGACCAGATGGGTTGTTCAGAAATCCGAGGCGGGGCGGGCGAAATTGCTGGAGACGGTGCCTGCGGAAGACCAAATCTCTGTTGATTAGGACGGCGAACGGACGGATTCCGTTCGTCTGCTACAGACCGTGGTTCGAATAAGATGTGTTGGAGTTGGAATGTTGGAATTCCTCCGCGATTGAATTGGGGCGACACCGACGGATAGGGCGAACCTTCGTCGAATTGAATATTTCGGCGCCAGCGAAGATGGATTTGACACAATCTTGACCGGGAGTTGCGCTGTATAATTTATAGCCATCACATCCGGATCCGAGTGTCAGTGAAAAAATAACGGGTGAACGCAAGACGAGTAAACGGGCGTTGATAAAGTCTTGACAAAAAAAAAAGGAGCGAACGGAAGGATGCTGTGGGTTGAAGAGAATTCCAAAATGAGGTTCTGGTTCGAATAAGATGGATGCTCAAATTGAGGTTCGTGTTCGAGCTAGAGGAATCCCTCCGGGATCGAATTGCCGCTACTATTCTGGTCTGGCACCAGAATAGTACGTAGACAGGCTGCGACCGTGTTTACACGACAGACACGCTTGATAGCTGGATGGGATGGGCATCCACGGGGTTCCAGGGGAAACACCCTGGTTCGTCGGATTGAACCTCGGCGTCAGGATTCCAAATGTCTGGATTGCCCTCAAGCTGAAAATTGCGATTGAACCCGCAGCAGCGACAGGACAGACGGGAGGCTCCCGCACAATAATAGATAGTCGCAGACTGAGTCCATAGAGTCGATATGACGGATGGAAGACTCAAGTGGGCAACGTGGGAGATACCCTGATATTTCGGCGCCAGTTAAAGTACCACAGGATTGAGTCGTTTGAAGATAGATGGGTAGTTGCAGAGGCTGAACCACAGCAGAGCTGCCAGTGGGCGACAAACTGTGCTCCGAACGATTGGAGGCAGCGCCACCCAGCCGAGATTGCCTGGCGCTAACTCGTCGTTCATTGCCGAAAAATAGCCCTGAAGGAACTGAACTTGACTGAGCCTCAACTTCCCAATCGAGTAGGCTGAGCCCGCACCAGGATCTTCAATCCAAACTTGATGCACCTGATACACAACCTCAGTCGCGCCCGCGCCGCAACTGGAAGGCAGATCCGCGCTGGTTTTGAATGAATGAATGAATGAATGAAACACGGGTTTTAGGTCCGTTCTGGGAAGGAATCAGTTCAGTGGCAGATATATCATCTTGATCGAGGGCGTGTCATTGATATCGGGCAGAGAGAGAGACGGATTATCATGTACTTTGTTTTCAGCAGACCGGGAGTGGCGCAGTTGGTTTGTTTCACGGTGATCTTCGGGGTGATAAACATGAAGCAGACAGAATCGAAATGCGTCATAGTGTATTAGTAGTGGGATCGAATTCGAAGGAAAGGCACGATATCATCAGAGGGAGATTGTGTTCGGAGGGTGTTGGGTCTAGGGGCCCTGGGGTTTGTAGCCGGGAGTTGACCAGTTTGACGATCTTCGAAGAGTGGTGTTGCCAGGTGGTACAATTTGAGGGATACTGGGAGATCGACAGATGCAGGGTACGTCGCCGTAAGCCATCCATATCTCGGAGCGGGCAAGAGGTCCACTGGTCGAGCTCGAGCTGTAGTCCTCTCTTTTACGTTTGGGCGGTCGTTGGGCCCCGGAGTTGGTGCTGGACATGACGGGTTGAGGATGGCTTTGTGATAATTTTCAAGCCTTGAAGGGGATATCGAACACAGCTTCATTGATCACGGCTTGCTCGCGGGGCTCACCCAAGATTCTCCTCAGCTGCATCTCCTCCCTCAGACGGCTCGCAATCTCTGCGCTCATGGATGCCAGCCAATACATGTCTCTCTCCAGGCATTGCTGCAAGCTCCTCGCTCGGCTCCGGCAAATTCGCGGATTTCCCACCTACCTTTCTGAACTGGCACCAGATTCCCGACTCGACCATGATTCCGACGACGGTGCCGTCACCCACCTCTGGGACATCCTTGCTCTTGGTTTCCCGCTATGTTTCCTCTTCGACCTGCTCCCTGAGGACGACGGATTCAGCAAAATCAACTACTCCCTCGACCAGGAACGATACGACTCCAATCCTGACCGTGCTAAGAAGCTTGCCATTGCTCTCTTCATCATTCAAATCCGGACCGAGAAGGTGGTCGAGCACTTTGCTGGCTGCGAGGCTTTCACGATAGCGGACATTTGGGACCGCAGCTCGACAGACGGGTTCGCTCAAGTGCGTTTCATGATGTCTTGTTTTTCTTGTATCTCATCGTCCCAGGTCGTTGTGACCGTTACCGCGCTCGTGAACTATCTCCCAAGCAGCGTGTTTGTTGGGCACATGGAAAAACTCCCGGAGTATGTCCCTCCTCCGAGCAAAGCCCAGGAAACTCTGCGTAACAACATCACTCGCGAAATCGTCGAGACTGAACGTCACTACGTGCGACATCTTGAAACCTTTCAGGTGCGTGCCAATCTGTTGTAGCTTCTCTGATTAAATTGACCTACATATCCCAGAACTATGCAGCGGTGGTCGCACAGAGCAATTTGATTGACTGGGAGCTGGACCGTATCCTCTTCGCCAATTCCACCGAGCTTTTGAACTTGCATCGAAAATTGCTGGTCGGATTCGACGCCAACGCAAATCTTCCCTGGCAAGACCAACACTGGGGGCTGCCCTTCCTCGAGGCGGTGAGACTTGTTGGTGATTTCATTACCATTACAACCTTTGAGATGCTCTCCAGGAAAAAGAGTTGGGCGAAATTTATCCGTCTTACTGCGTCAACTACACCCTCAATACAAACCAGGGCACTCTCGTCCTCACGCCTGAGCAAGAGCGTAACCTTTCCGTGCGTATTGGCATCTGTCCATCGAAAACACTAACCACGGATCGAAATCCGAATCGTTACAGAGTCTCAACGACCTCATACACGTCAAGCACGAGCTCCCAGCCTCCATAAAATGGCCTATCGGGCGAGTGTGCAAGTACCCACTCCTGATTGAGGTGTGTTCGGGTGTACCCCGCTCCCTCCGAGTCGCTCACGTCAGATTAAGGCCTTGATGAAGGCTACTCCGCCCAAGAGCTACGAACACTACGAGGAGCTGAAACGGGGTCTCCAGGCTGCCAAACGAGTGACTAACACAGCTAACGAAGCCCAGCGTCGCGCCGAGAACGAGGTCACGGTGAAATCCCTCCTAACTCGCATCGACAGCTGGAGAGGCCATAATCCCGAAACATTTGGTGCACTGCTCCTTGACGATATCCTCGTGGTTGTCAGAGGGGGTGTGAAACGTGAATACCACGTATTTCTCTTCGAACGCATCGTGCTCTTTTGCAAGCAAGTGCCCACCGCACCTTTCTATACCTCAAGGGCGAATAACGCACCGCTCTTAAACAAGGGGCGGGTATTGCTGTCCGATGTCACAGGAACCGCGTCCAGCCTGGAGAGTGACCCTACGTGTTCGTTTCTCGTGTTTCATATGACCTCGCGCCTGATAGCCAATAATACAGCTCCAAGCGACGGGCAGCACCACGTGCTGACTGTCCACTGGAAAGGAGAAGGCAGTCCCGAATCCTTTATCCTCAGTTTTCGATACGAGCGCTACATCAAGCGATGGGAGAAGACGATCAATGGGCTGATCGAGTTCTCCGCGACCCATGAGTCGGGCGGCTCTTTGGACGACGACCGCCATGACCATGCCCGGCCGCCCAGCGACGCCGAGCAGCATGTGAAGCTGAAGGTGCATTTCCAGGATGATACCTTCATTCTTCACGTCCCGCCGGCGCTCGAGTACACCGTGCTCGTCGAGAAGGTAGAGCGTAAACTGGGCATGTATGGGGTAGTCCCGCCCAGCCGTGGACCCTTGCAATTCAGATACGAGAACGTCGATGGGGATATGGTTTTGCTTGGCTCGTCGGAGGACCTGCGGGTAACCCTGGGAAAGTCCCAGCTTCACGGCGAACAGCTTGTACTCTACGTGATATGATGCTTGTTCGTGATACAATGGTATGTTCGTCATTAATTCCTTGTTCGTACCTGATGTTCACCTCGGCAGTAATCTTAACGCTGGTCAGCAACCCACCCTTGGGCCTCCTGGCGGCTCTCCTGGCCGAATTCCTGTGGTCAACTTACCCGGGCCGAATCTGATTTTCTCCCTCGTCATCTCGTTCCATCTAATTCCACTGGCGGCGGGGTCTCGCATTTCTGTAACTCGTGTCGACTGACTCAGTCGGTCGATAGCTATAAATTCCTGGTGGAACATGTGGGTTGCATCAACAGAAATGCGATACAACGAAGCAGCTGTCGCGATGTGCAGACACTCGCCGTGCTTCTTGTGTGTACTCATTGGCGCCTCCCTGTCTAAGCCTCGCTCCCATCTTGGTTCTTCCCGGGCTGCTCGATATCTAGACGTCCTCCGTCTGGATTCTAGGGCTTTCTTCCTCACGGGCATGACCACAAAACATATACACCCACCGCGCTGCTCAATTTTGTTTGGTGAATCTTCCGAGACGGTCGGGAGACGATGAAAGATACATCTTTCCGGTTGACGTGGGACACCAAAATTGACCAACCTTTTTGAGCGCTAACACAGATTTATTATTTGCAAACGAACTCTTTCGGCGACAAGCCTCGCAACAAGACCTTTTTAAAGGCGACGGCTTTGACTCCATTATTGCGACTCAGCTCGTCTCGCTCCGTTACCGTCTCTAGGTCCATCCGCTATCCGGAATCTGTCAAGGCGTGGGGTCGTGGGCGCCTGGTGTGTGGGCGTCCTGACTCCTGATTCGCATATAACGGGTTCAAATCCAGATCTTCTCATTGGATCGATTCCACCCTCCTTCCTTCCCTCCCCAGCTACAATGTCCGATGTGCAGGCCCACACCGCACGGCTCATCGCGCTCTTTGTGAGTTGCGTTCTGTATGGTGAGTCTTCCGAATCTTTCCAACCGCATTATGATTTCCAAAGGAATTTTCAGGAATTCTCCTTACGACTTTCGTTCCTTGTCTATGCTCGCTGCTGTTCTCTGCAAGCCAGAAATTCCAGCTCAAACCCCGGCGTGAAATTAAATTCCGCATTGTCGTCGCGACCGTCTTGATGTTCCTTGTATCAACCTTCAGTGCAGTGCTCTCCATGCAAGATGTCATAGATGCGTTCATCGACTACACCGGGCCCGGAGGAGCACTCGAGTTCTACCATAGTCTGAACAATGGATGGAAGCATTGGATGCTGGCGGTTGAGGATACTGCTCAAGTTATTCTCGGTGATGGGCTACTTGTGAGGATAGGAGTTTATTTCGCAGACTCTTCCCTGTTCTGAAATTTTCTCCTAGATCTATCGATGCTACGTCTTGTATGACAGGAATTGGCGCGCCATCGCGCTACCAACCGTGACCTGGATGACGTTAATTGGTCTGTGTCTCTTGTTTCCAACCACGAACCACGCTGATCAGACGACAGCCATGTCGATTACAAGTTCATATCATGAGTCTATGCTTGGGCCAGGCAAGAGTTTAAATGACTCGAGTGTACTCCCGTTCCTCTCCGCGACCCTCCTCTTGACTTTCGCCACAAGTATAATCACGACGTGTATGTTCCCTACCGATGATGTTATTCTTCCTTCTGACCGCCGGTTCACAGACCTCATCATACGTCGCTTGTGCCTGGCTCCGACAGATGTGGCTGGTTCACTCCCGCCTCATATTCTCACCAGAATCGCGACAATTTTTTTTGAGACTGGTTTGATATACACACTCTCGGTCATCGGGTCGCTCGGTGTATACCTCAGTGGAAGCAATCTCGAATATGTCGCCTCTCTGTCGGTGCGTATCTAATCGGAGGCAGACGTCAATTCGCTTGCTCATTTATGCCGTCCCAGATGATCCATATAATCGTGAGTCCACAACCAGACTGTTTTTTTTTTTCAACCTTACAATACTGCCAGCCAATAACATGCAACCTCTTGCTTATTCGGGTTGGGGGCATCAGCCGCACCGAACCACCTACATATAAATCCGGGACCGTATCGAGGGAAGGCGAATTCAACCCGAAAGGAGCAGAAGAGGTGTGACCTAGTTGAACTCCAATGCAAATTGTTTTTCGCTCATTTGAATGTGTGGCGGACAATTGGGCGGACGTGGACTGTTGACGGATGTCCGTCAAGAACTTGAAAAAAAAAAGTTCGAATATATACAACATAAATAGCTGGGGCTCCAAAGTGCGCGGCACTTGCATTGTACAGTGTGATTATCCCCTCTTCCTGCATCCGAGTGTTTTATGCCGTGCGCCATAGATGTGCATTCGCCTCTGCGCACCCGATCGTCTGGTAGTCCTCAGCACAACAGGTCCACATAGCCAGAGTTCGCCTGATCGTGAGCGGGCGGCCGTTTGGCGTACGCGACAGGAACTCAAACACCCGCTCCTCAAGGTGGCCTGAACGCGATCAGTACCGCGTCGCGTCGAGATTAATTTGAATTGTTTGCGCACCGGGATGAAAGGTGCAGGGCCCGTCAACGGCGGGCATGTCGCGGCAGACTTGTTGACAATTGGCGCAGATCGCGTCTGGCAAGGCAGGGCGCTTGGCTTGGAGCTGAAGCTCCTTTCCATTTTTGCGGTGACGCAGCTGGCGCGCAATAGCGCGCTGGAAGGCTGGTCTGGTGGCAAGGTTCGCGAGAAGAGCACGGAGCTCGGGCTCCGGGAGCGTCACGATCGCCAGCGTACACGCATGCCCCGAGCCCTCCCCTCCGTCGGTGAACGAGAACTCGGAGGACGTAGGCGATGTTGACGCGCTACCAGGTGAGGAAGTAAAGTGCGACTCAAAGGTGGGCGAGCACATGGAACTTGAGCTCGAGTGGCACGACATATTTGCAGGCGCCGGCGTCTAGGTTGGGAGAAAGAGTCGAGAAAGAGGGGAAATACGATAAAATGGGACTCAACAACGCCTTTTTAGAATACGGAGTCGAGGAGAGCGGGGACGATCAACGGGCTCCACACGCGCAACAAAGGAACAGCATGCCACAGTCACCGCCATTCAATCTTACGGGTTTTCCCCTGCCCGGTGAATCGTTAATATTGCATGGCCGAAAAGTAGGTAAGGTAGGCATCATGGTGGCGAAGAGCAGGCAGGTCCGCGGGTGAAACGCCGTTTTAGGTCGGCACATTTCAACCTAGACGTTGTTTCTTGTGCGTGCTGACTCTGTGTTTCCCATCGACGCAGCCCTCCGCTGTTCCATCGCCATTGCAGCAGGTCCAAGAGAAATTTTCAGGGTACTCCTCCCGGCTATGCGCCGAGTCCATCGGCCCGTGGCAGTCCTCGTCCCAGTCCAAAAATTTCGCTTCATTGACTTGCAGTTTACCTGTCAGATTCAGAAGCAGTTAGACCGAGTAGCCATGGTAGTATGCGCCATGCTGCGTACCCGGATGGAAGATGCATTCCTCGTCCTCGCCTTCGTCGGCGTTCACGTCATACGTTTCACCGCAGTTTGCACAGGTTTCCCAGCGGGGAACGACTACACGCGTCGCGGGGATGACTGCGATGAGCTCCCTCGCCAAAGCGCGATACACGGCGGGCACTCTGTCTGCCAGATCCACTAACACGTCGCGGAGGCGTGCTTCGGGGACCGCATAAATTGCAGTGTGCAGCTGTGCACGAGCGGCCTCGTCAGGGCCGTCTGAAGAAAAGTCGTACGGTCCTTCTTCCCCATTTTCAGACGCTGTGGTCTCCCCAGTCAAGTCGATAATCTCGAGCTCGGGCTCCAGTCCTGCTTCTACCGCGGCCATCGGAATTGTGGACTGAATTTTGAGAAGTAGACTGAAGATCCAGCTCCAGTTTAGTCTGCTCGCCAGGGGAAAGAATGCTGGGCGAAATCCTCACAGATTCAACTCGGATTCAGAGAAGTCAGCAAAAGTGTTGTGGTGGTGGCGGTGGGAAGAAAGTGAAACGCTCCCACGCTCGTCCAACCTCCTTGCATCCGACCACCTCAGACTCTCAATAAACCTTCACCATCCAACCAGAGTTGCGAGTCGCTTGCGACCGCATATCGATGATGTACTGAATGGCAAAACCCCCTCCTATTTCCACTTCACTCCCGACTCTGCTGGGGTGTTTTCTTACGAGCAAATTTCCTCCTCCAGATGGACCATGACCTTCTTCCAATCCCGAAGTTTGAAAATCGCTCACATCCGGAATCGAGACTTCTTTCTCCCCTCTTCTTCTATTGAATTCCCCGCGCTAGATGGACATTATCTGGGTCCAACTCTGTCCAACTAGTACAGCTGGAACAACTTGGATTTTCTGGGCCGTCTGCCGTGTTTCATTAGTACGTGCAGAACGCCCAAACATCAGATCGAATAAATACTTGCACTCCAGCGTCGCGCAAGCGTATGTCGGCATTTCCAGCAGCCTGGTCCGTGCACAGTTGGACATGAGAAGGAACACGGAAACTTCGGGCCGCGCTTCTGTACGAGTCCACCGCGCACCAATCGCCCCAGCCGAGTTTGCCAATATACTTTCAAGACGAGGCTGAAAATCGCCACCGTTCCAAGCGTTCCTTCGTGGCTTTTCCGGCAGCGAGTTACTCCCACCTGTGCCATAAAAAGCTCGTCGGGGTTCCGAGTCCTTTTGAATTGGCATGCTCCGCTTCTCTTGACTGTACTACACCAGGCTCCCTGCGCAATGCTGAACGAAATCGATGCAGTCGCGCCGGGCGACATCAACGAAGAAACGGCTCTGCTTTCGCGGCCAGGGCGGAAGCCCCGCACGCCACTCCCCACGCTGCAGCTTAGCGTTATAATGCTCATCCAGATCTGCGAGCCTCTTGCCAGTCAATCGATCTACCCTTATATTAACCAGGCGAGTATCTTCTCCCTTCTCGCTGTCGGGGAAATATAAATGAGGGTCACGGTAGCTTGTGAGCGAGCTCGACATCACAGGCGGTGATGAGAAGAAAGTGGGGTACTATGCGTGCGTATGATGCGGCTCAACGAGCCATAACCGCTGCTGACGGCCTTTACTACTTAGGGGATTGGTGAGCCCCAGTAGTCCTGAAGCCAATTCAACCTTTTACCCCATTCATAGATCGTTGAGTGGATGGCCGGGGCTCAAAACGCCAGCTAACTGTCGAGATTTGACTCCCAGGAATCTCTGTTCTTTGTAACTCAGTCGATAACGGTTCTACAATGGAGCAGAGCCTCGGACCACGTCGGGAGAAAGCCCATCCTCATAATCGGTCTCTTCGGAGCCGCCTTGTCAATTCTCTGCTTCGGACTGTCGCGTACGTTTGGAGCGCTAGTCGTTAGGTTAGTTTGCCTTCTTCGCGTCCTTTTTGTGTCATTTATAGCTCCACCCATTTCAGCCGCTGTCTTTGTGGGCTCCTGAACGGAAACACTGGTTAGTACTTACATCTGGCTACGAAGGCCGACCAGCTAGTTTTAATTCCTCAACAGGAGTAATGAAGAGTGCTATGGGCGACTTGACCGACCGCTCGAATCGGGCTGAGGGATTTGCTTATCTTCCGAGTGAGTTGTTATCATTATTTCTCCTACCACAAGTGATATTATCGTTGTCAAGTTGTTTGGGCCATCGGGGTAAGTTGTGGGCGCTGTTCTACTGCAATACGATCTTATGACACGATAAATAACAATAGGCTTCCGTTGGACCGCTCATTGGAGGTGAACTCTACTTGATCCGAAGTATTTCGTTCTCAAATCTGTTGTGCATAGGTAGTCTCGCCCGCCCCCACGACCGTTTCCCGGGACTCTTCTCAGGCCAATTCTGGCAAGATTTCCCCTACTTCCTGCCCTGTTTGGTGACAGGGAGCTTTGTGTTCCTCTCATGCTTCATAGTGTTCGCGCTTTTCAAGGAGGAAAGTTTCTTTAGTTATACCCCTAAAAGTTTGAACTAATCACGCTCATCAATAGACTGTCCCCTGGAAAAACCGGAAACCTGCGGCTTTAGCCGACGGTGTAGACACCGACATCCTCCGCGTGGAAGCGATAATTCCGAAACGTGCTGGCCCCCGTCCGCTCCGTGAACTATTAATCTTCCCAGTGGTCATCTCCATTTCGAATTACGTGGCGCTAGGATTCCTGAACACCACGCTCGGCGCGCTCCTGCCCTTGTTCCTCGCCATGCCAATCGAAATAGGCGGCCTCGGCCTGCCCCCGCCCAAAATCGGTCTCATCCTGTCGGCCTACGGGCTCGCCACGGGGCTGTTCCAGGTGCTGTTCTTCGCCCGGTTCGTGCGCCGCTTCGGCGAACGACGCGTCTTCATCAATGGGATGATTACATGCCTCCCGGTATTCACCCTCTTCCCTATCATGAGTCTAATTGCGCGCCACTTCGGACTTTCGTTCGTCGTCTATGGCCTCGTTGGCTGCGTACTCGCACTCGGCGCCCTAATGGACACATCATTCGGTCCGTCATTCCCCGTATACCTTTTCAACGACAACTAATCGAAGATCCCAACTCAGGCGCGATATTCATGTTCGTCACCGCTTCCGCACCCAAGTCCAGCCGTGGAAGCGTGAATGGTCTGAGCCAAACGTTGGTTGCGCTCGCACGCGCCATTGGCCCGGCCATGTCGACCTCCTTGTTTTCGCTCTCTGTGCAGCACAACTTGTTGGGCGGCTACATGGTTTATCTTGTGTTTTTTATACTCTCCGGACTCGCTCTGGTTCTTGCCGGACGTCTCCCGGAAGAAATCTGGGACGATGTTGACGACTAGATGGTGTGGCAGAGCAAGGGCTGCAAAGAGGTCTGTAGAAAAAGGTCACGGCAACTACATACATAGGGACATATTATTCGAGTTGTATCTACTAAGCGGATGTTCAACAAGATATATAAACAACATGAGTTTTCCTTAGCAGCACACTATTCTAAAGTGCTTGAAGGGTTGAAGAGAAAGTGTTTCGAATGTGATCAGAGCAAGATCGTCAAATTTCGCCCGTCTTGATCTGACACTCAACTTATCTCGACCTCGCACCGTACTTCGGCAACGGTGAAGGCTTAGGGGTCCGTTTTTGTTGAATGTCTCAGTGTGTTGAGACAGTAGTCAACAGCATTTATTCAGAGAGGTGCTACTCGATATACAAGGAGACAGAAGCTCCGCGCTACGCGTACGCGGACTGAATAGGGGTACAAGTCGAGGCATGTGACCGCGAAGAATTTCAGTAATAACTCGCAGCCCTCCTTCCCAGACAAATTCTTTGCAACAATGACGGCGACGGGTGCCAATTTGCGAGTCGAATGACTGGGCAGTTTCTGCACCAGCCGGAGAGGATGATTCGCAATCACAGTGGCGACGGAACGTGGCGCGAGGGACACGCCCACTCGGACACCGGACTTGGAGTTCCATCGCGCGGCCAGCGGTGGTTTCAAGGTCCACGTTGATGGACCTGCACCCCGCGACGCCGATGAGGCCAGACGGTGGTATGCAGGTGGAATCCAAGGTCCGCGATCGCCAAACAGGTGGCGTTGTTCGGCGCCAGGAGGTCGGCCTGGCATGGGCTGCGCATAACGATTCGGAGGAGAATGGATTCGAAGAAAAGATGACGGTGGTTTGGGTAGGAGGTCGGTCGCCGGTTCCGCAATCGACGTGTCTTGCCCTCCCCGATGAGAGAAAACGCGCGCAAGTTTGGGGGATAGCGTTTTCTCGAGTCGAGTCGAGTCGAGTGTCGACTTCGATAAACAGAGAAAGAAGATGCATCACCCCGTCGGCCCCTTCTTCCTTACGCCCCATTGCTCCAGTTCCTCTTCGTCCTTCGCAAGTATGCCAGCTGCGTGTTCTCGCAAATGAAAAAAAACAACGGATGATGTATCTGCATCAGCCTCTCCGCCCAATATCTCGACCCTTCCTCATCCGCCAGCGCAACACATGCGCGAATTATTTTCAGGTAGTGGAACGCGTTGTGGTTAAACACGCCAGCGCCCTCGGCGTCTATCAGCGCGAGCATCCTCTCGCTGTGGCGCACTATATGGTCGTCCGGGAGCGCATGGTCGGCAAGCCATGCGTCAAACTCGACGTCGCAGAGCTTACCCGCGTCGTCCACCGAGATCTCCAACATGCGGTCGAGTTCCTCCAGCAGCATCTGCCGCGTCGCATCGCCCTGCGCCGACAGCTCGGCGGGGAGCGAGCACACGGGACAAGCACAGTCAAAACCGTAGCTTCGCGCCAGTTGCGCCTGCCGTTCAGCGCGCGGCGCGTGATTATCATAACACTCTTACGAGCTGAATAACTCGTCGCCGCGGGCGACTGGCGTGATAGCGTTGAAAGAGACGGTAAGGGAGTCCTTGTTATACGTCATGTCGACGTTGGGCGCACAGGCGTGATTTATACGCGATGCCTCGCGACAAATGATCCTGTGCCACCCTTGGTAGAACCCAGGCAGCGGCGGCTTCCACAGCATCATGTTTTGACGAGTGATATTGAGCCTGGAGCCGTCGTGACTGAAGAGGCGGTACAGGTCGGCGCTCTCGCTTTCGCAGAGGCGCGTCGCCAGGAGGAGGTCCAGCGCCGTGATGATCAAGTCGCTCATGGTGGGCACGAATGACGCCGAGTCCGCGTCTGGACCTATGTCGCCCCAGGTAAATTTCTTGCCATTAGGAAACAAGAGCATGGGGCGCTCCACCAGAATCGTCTCCCCGCACTGAATATCGCGCGTTGCGAATATGCCATAGCCCGCAGCGGGGTTGGGACGGATGTCGTAGGTTGGGTCGCGAGGGCGTCGGGGCCACGCCCCATTCAAACTCTGCGCTTGGGCCAAGCATCGCGCTCTTTGTCTCGTCCAAGAGAAGGCAGGCGATAGAGGCCTCAGTGGCACCAGGTAGGGGGGTAATCGGGCGAATTCCAGGCGGGTTATACTCCCGTCTTCCATTTCGGTTTGCCCCAGTAGATCTTTCAGCGGGTCGGCCTGCATATGCCCGGACGCGCTTTCAAGGGCGGAGCTGTACCACCGGGGAGCGTTCTTCAGTGCGAAACGGCCTCGGGCGCGGAGCAGGGACATCATTGACCAGCGATACAAGACGGAGATGGCGATTCTTGGATTCTTTGGTGGTGGAAGGCAAGTGAGGATTGATCAGATCAAGCGCTCTTTCAGAGCCACCATCTTCAAACTTCTCGTTAACACACGACTTACCTCAACATAGAACGCCCATGCAGGAGTCTCTATGGCGGATTCGCATTCTGGTCCCTGCAGAAACTCTCGGGAACCAGAAAAAATATTTCCACTTCTTCGGAGAGGCCACACCATTCTTTTCATCCTGGGCCGGGCAGTTGTCGCATGCCTCCTCCAGAAAGCCCCGCAATTCGACGACGTCCGAGCTCCCACTGAGTCGCAACAGATCTCCGAGCGGTCATAGGTTCTCACAAAAGTTGGATTTGCTGGCTTCGACGAAGCAGTCTTTCGACGCATCGTACTCTCATGAACCAATCTGGTGCTCTATTCGCGCGCGCAACTGCCATCCACTCGACCACCCCAGGAACAGCAAGAATAGGACGTCGACATTTGCGAGCCACGGGCCCATCCATCGTCTCTCCCCACCCTTTACCCAAGAGAAATTAAGTCGCAATCGCCGGCCCCCTCTGCTTCTCCTTCAAGCTATTCACGCACCTCCCTCCCTCACCCACCTCCGAGCCGAAGCATCGCGCAATGGCGGTCTCGGTCGCGATACCGCAACTTTCTGGGGCGGACTTCCGGTTTAGAGCAGTCGACCTGAAGGCTTCTGGCTGTATCCATCGCGGCGTTGACGGCGGTACGCCGATGCCAGCTATACTACGTAGCTCCCTCCGGTTGTACCACGGACGTCACCGACCAATACCTTCCCGCAACGTGTGGCGAACATGAGGAAGCCGCAGTCTCGTGGGATCGTCAAGCGAGCCTGCTCGAAAGGGCCACCTCGACGTCGGCTTTGTAGACAGAGGTCGCCACAATGCCGAGCCCCTCCACTATCGCCCTGCCTCGCAGCGAGTCGCAACATATGCCTATGCTCGTATAGAGGGATATCCTCTCCATTGGGACCGGCTTCGCCCATTGTGCGTACTCCCTGCCTCGCTTTCCTATGCGCGACAACCTGGTTCTCATCCGCTTACTCATAGGCACGACACACATACACCTCCGCGTCCGCCGCGCCCAACCGCGCCTCCCTCGGCGCGACGAGCTGATCCTGAGCGTCATGTGCGCCATCGGGGCGAACTCGCTGTTCTCGCTCTCGGTGGAGAAGGGGTACATGAAACTACGTGCTGATAGGGACGACGTGCATTGCGCTGTGGCTCCGGCGCAGCTGCCGCGTCGGTCTGGACGCAGATGAGTAGATTTTGCAGGCGGTCACAGTGAAACTATGAAAATAGATTTCCTACTCCTCTCCGACCCTCATCTTCTCCTACAACCTCCTCCATTTATGTCCGCTGTCCCCGCCGTGCAAGACGCAGAGTCAAGATTTAGCACCAAATTTGATGGCGAGGCCGAGGAGCTCGCAGTCGCCCGCACCATCTACGCCGCTCGTTCATGCTGTCTCATTCCACGCGCTCACAGAGGTACTCGACGACGCAGCCGCTCCTGTCCCGGTATTTTCCAGGTTTCGCAGAGCATAGAAGACTCTCCACGGGCGGCTGTATCTCGACCACCTCCGAAGGAATAATAGTAACTTGCTGGATTTGCCGCGGTTCGCACCTTCTGTCTTCATTAGCAGCTTTCTGATACATCTACGGTACAGTGCCCCAATGTAATTCTCCCTCGCCGCCTCTCGTCGCGCCCACGTCGCGATAGACTCCAGCAACACCACCGGCAGCGAAGCCGGCGCACCGTATCGGTGAAGGAAGCGACGGCTACTGGGCATCGGTCCAATGTATCTCGAAGTTTTAGGTGGGACTCTTTGAGATCGGAGGCGAAACCAAGTTTTTCTCAAGCTGCAGACTTGAATTGTGATATGTGCGTATACATGTATAACTGACGAAGAGGCCCAAAGAAAACAGAAGCCGAAGTGAATAATACAATGGCGCGCTACCCCAGCGCCTAAAATGTTCTTTCGTTACTCGTCGCCCTCCGTCTTGGCGGCCGAGCTCAAAAGTATGTCTGCAAGAAACGTCAGAAAACGTGAAAACATTCGGCAGTGGCATGGTACTCGCTGGTTATTCAGGCGATGACGCAGCTGCCGCTGGAGCCAGTGCCGCCGTCCTCGTTCATGGGCGGAAGGCTGGTGTCCTCCTTGCAGACGACGCAGCTGCCGCTGGAGCCGGTGCCGCCGTCGTCGTTGACGGGGGTCGCGACGATGTCCTCGACCTTGGAAGTGGTAGCAGTGAAAGAGTCCATTGGTGGGAGGATGAGTGTTTGTGTGGGAGGAGAGGTGGGTGGGTGGGTGCGAGTGGTAGGTGGTAGGGAGCCACTGAAAATCCCGCCGCCTTTTATATCTGAGGACCGGAGGCCAGGACCCGCGCTTGGGCCGCACTTGAAGAGAATAAAGGGCGACCGATCGTCTGACGAACAATAAAAACGAGTGGGGCACAGGGCGAACAAAAGGACGGGGATCGGTGACATGGCCAAAGTGGGATCTGAGACGCGGCGATCCAACGGAGGACGTCGTGTATTGTCTTCCGGACGGTACATGAAAGTCTCTTGTGTGCATAACCTGAACGACTATCTTCAGGAAATCACGAAGATTATACTAGAGAGGCTGAAAACGACCCTACATGGAAGCTGAAAAAATTTCGGGCGCCGACTCTAGGCCAGTCAACCGAGGGAAAAATCCAGGATGTGCGGCAGCCCGAAGATACATGTTTTGTGCCCTCTCATACGTCTTGTACGCATACACTGGGTCTGAGAGCAAGAACAATAGAAGGTTGCCCATTCTGTCCGATGGCCATCGCGATCGGGATAAATCATAAAGACACGACAGGGCTACGCGGCCACATCGAGTCATTTCATAGCGCCATTTAGACCTTGGAATAGCGGTATATGCAATAATTATTCCAAGACGAGTGTTCATTTGATTCTGCCTCGAGGCTTGATCTGGCTTGATTCCGTCCTGAGGGAGCCGTTGGTCTTGGGGCCGTTCAAAGCCGTAGGCCGAGGAGAATCCGCCGCCAATGTAGATGTTTCCCGGACATCCTCGTAGACGGTGAATAGCTCGAGCTAATGGCCTGTTTGTGTCGATATTTCATTTGCGTGATGAGGTTCAGTCGAAGGACGCTTTCGGCTAAAGCTTCGGCCGGTTAAATCCGCCTGCTTTCGTCCTCCGACTTCAATGCCACAATATCTTCGCTTTCCCGTTTGAACACAGTCTGCGAGAAGGGCTCCCATTCACCTCAGCCGCCGCTGGGGATTTTCCTCGACGAATATGAGGCCCTCGACATCGCCCCCAAGTTCGAGAGGCCATGAATACCTTGAAACGCGCCGCCGACACACTTGAGCCGTGCGCGCAGTCACTGGGACGACACTCCTCAAGTCAACGACTGTGGCCAGCATGGATCTACCGTCCTCGCCGCCCCTTCGGCCCTCGGCATCGCGGACGGGATATAGCGGTATCGCTGACGAGACGGACCTCTGGACATTCTTCACCGTCTAGATCTCGACGAACGCCGTTCACTCAGTCGGAGCGCATACTTCCTCAGACGCCTTACAGCTGGACGCGCCACTGAGGCTTGCAAGATTACAGTGTGTACCTATGTTACATGTACTGGACGAGATATCTCACGAACGGCCGCCAGCATCTGCTCATACACTTGAGTCGCCAGCAACGATACATCGTCCACAGACAACTCCGCAGTCGGGATAGGCGGGAGCACTGCATAAAGCTGGAAATCAACATTCTCATACTTTGCAGTATCACTCGTACCTCGCATCTTGAGCGTGACGGGCTCGAAATAACCACGCCGGTACATATGCGAGTAATTCTCGCAGACAATCGGCACGATCGGAAGCCCGGTCTGGACAGCCATATGGAAGCCGCCTTTCTTGAAAGGCAGCAGGCTGGGGGCACGCGCACCGTTGCGTGTGCCTTCTGGGAACACCATGAGCGAGGCGCCAGCGGCGCGCAGCTTTGCCCCCGCCTCGCGGATTGACGCGACCGCACGCGCGCCTGTGCCGCGTTCAACCATAATGGACCCAGAGAAGTGGAGCACCGGCCCTATTGGCGACCACTGCAGCGACTTCTTTGCCATCACCGAGACGCGCTTGGGCAAAATCCTGGGAAGGCGTTGGACGAGGATGTTAGTGGAGGGAGGGGAACGATAGAATGAATGGCTTTACCTTCCCAGGAGCCAGACGTCGAGCGCACTTTGGTGGTTCAGCATGAGGACTGCGGGTTGCGTGGCCAAGTGTTCTGCGCCTTCCACCTCGACGCGCAGGCCCAAAACCAGGCCGACGAACCAAGCGAACGAGGCGGTGACGACGCGCCCGACTTCGAAGCGCCGCCCGAAGAGAGCCATTGCAAACGATACGGGCATTCCTCCAAAGCCCCAGAGGCACATAATAGCAAAGTATGTCCCGATACGCGCATGATACCGGACATGGGTCGAGCACGCGAAGAGAATGATGAGCACGACCGAGGCGAAGGGTACGAGGCTCCATGTAGTCGACATCTTGGTTGTAATAAGACAAGGACGACGGGCGTCCACGGCGTCGCAGGCGGAGATCCGGGAGAGCGCTGATATTTAAGATCCCCGCAATCTCTGATGGTACTGACCTCGGGACGCGGAAGACTATACAACGGTATTGAGGTGCCAGCAATTGCCAGGGCGCAGAGATATATGTAATACAAGGAATAGGATAGATTCGGCCAAAAAGCTCTTGATCTCTAATGTTCGCTAGAGGGAGGTCTGGCTGAGATTGGGATTAAGTTAACGCAACGGCACATACCACATGTTAAACTCCTATATCTCGATAAGTTTGAGTCGGACTGCTTTGAAAAAACACATACGCGGGAAAAGAACTCGTTGTCCACGCTTTTTATCATGACCTAGAGAACGAGCGAATTGAGGTGCGTAAATGGAACGACGGAAACAAACGCGCACCGAACGTTCTGCCATCAGCTCCGCACGAACAGCCTCAGCTTCGGCGCGCGTCTGAACACCAGGGACAAGCTCGGCAATGTAGTCTAGCAGTTCTATGGGTAGGGATGAAAGCCTCGACGACGAGACTTGAGAACGTAGAATGTGCTTGACGACCTCTATTTGCTGCGGCGGGACGCTGGTCGCAGATATAATGCTAATGGTTGGGTCGACGAGGAAGAATACCAAGATCTTGCGGACACCAGGTTTCGTCTTGTCTACGAGCTTGAACGGCGAAACCTAGAAGCCGTTAGGTTGCAGACCGTAGCTCAGAGGCGGGATGAAACTGACCTGATGTTGGTAAAGGTTGGGAAATGCAACGCAGCGATCAGCTTTAGTCCGGACGAAACCAACGTCCTGCGCGCATGCTTGGTCTCTGCGAGATCGGCGTGTCAATGAGGCGGTAAAGTGCTGGTATTGGTTACCTGAGAATCCCGAACAGGATTTTCATGCCTGGATTTGTCAGGTGAAACAACATTATTATCCGGATGCAAGGTACTCACAGGTTGAATCGTCTTGTTCATGAGTTCCTGGCTTCTGTGTCGCCATTCGGAAATTCAGGTCGACAGGCTCAATATTTTCGGAATGGAAGTAATAAATGAAAGTGGACACAATACTCTCGGTGGCCATTCCTAGAAAGTTTCAACAACGGTTTTCTTTGAGCAGAAAATTCACCAACCTTCGACGTGCCATACTCCGCCTGGGTACTCGGGTTTGTCGGGCGTTAATTGGATGTTCGCCAGCTTGACTATTACCTGGATGGTCGATCCAGACAACGAAACAACCTGCTCTTCGTTGAACGCATCCTGATACGACTCGGGTGCGTCCGGTAAACAAAGCGGTCCGAGAATCAAGCGACGGTCAAGCCAGGCATCGTAATCCCGGTCCTGTTCCCGCTCTTCCTCAGAATCTACCGTCGCGCGATCGTTATTGAACCAGATGCAGGGTGGGTCGTCGCTACTCCACTCCTCTGGCGCCAGCGTGTGTCCAACCCTCGCCGGGACTGGATCCCTGCGGAGCGAAGAAAGCACACGCTCCCATAACGGAATAGCACATTCCATCACCCCCTCGATGACGGGAACGAGGGCGTTATGGTGCTCTGGGTAGATGTTGTTAATATATGATGACTTCAGCTTGACCGTGCCGCTTTCGTCGACGTCAAAGTCGGAAGGAAGCCACTGGAAACGCTGCGAGATAAACATGTCGGCGGCATTCAAATGGTCTCCATCGGGGCTTTCAAAAGTCCCCTGCTCCCCGTTGCTCTTCGTGCCCCAGGTGACATCGAAGATAACGGGGTACAAGGATGGGTGGATAAGGTCCAAGACGCGCCCGTCGGAGCCAGGATGCCAGTCCTTTTGTTCGTCTGGGACATCTTCAAGCGCCTTTACCGCGAGCTTGAGAGAAGTCGCGACGTCCGCAGGAACAAGGTTATCCGAGAGATATATCCGCTCGAATGGGCCGCACTGCGGGAGAGAAGAGGGGTAAATGAGATTTAAAGCGAAAAATAGATGGGGAATACCTCAATTCCGGTCTTTGGGTCGCGCAATTTGGCATAGCCCTCCAATTCAGCCAACACATAATTTACCTGCAATCCCTGTCTCAGAAAATATCTCAAAAAATGTATTGGTACGAACCATATTGTCCGTCAACCGTTCGTACGGTTTCACATCTGCCTGCTGCTCTTTGACCTCCTGAATCCATTTCTTGCGAATGGTCTCATCGCGGAACTTCTCCCACCAGAGCGGCTTTTCCCGAAGCTGAGCAGAAAGCCGGCACATTCTGAGTTCAGCTAGAGTCTTTGGTAGCCAGGTGCCAGGGGAAGGGTCTCGATCTCCGTCCCAGTCGTGTGGATCCTCGTGGAATGGATGGAAGAAGCGTTCACGAGGTATTTCTTCGGTACCAGGGTCGGGTCCCATTTCATTCGACTGCTCGGCATCCTGGTAGGACGCATCGCCAGAGTGAGCCATTTCCAAGGTGTGGGGGTCGACAGGAGGGACTGAAGGAGGACGGAGGGTACTTAAAGGAGGGGATCAAAAACGGAGATGGAAACCCGAAACGCGATCACGTGGGCGCATTTTCCACAATAAACCTGAGAATTCAAGGAATTCTAGCGAATCGTTATGGCAGCCAACTAGAAGCAGAAGTAGCGCGAGGATACAAAGGTAAATAATCTAGAACTAATCTGGCGTGACTGTCATTTTGTTTTGAACTTTGTCGGAGTCTTGTCAATGGTATTTATCATGTCTGCACCAAGTCTCCACATAATGAACCCAGGAAAGAGCATCCACATTCTAGAGGTTCCAATCAGCCAACTAAGCAAGGTCGGCAGTCAACAGGAATACATACATGTTCGGAAAGATCCAGAACGCAAATAGATTGAACGGTGTGTTGTGTCCTACCGCGCATCCATTGCAGAAGTAT
The DNA here is from genome assembly GCA_029281495.1 of Mycena filopes. Lineage (NCBI taxonomy): Eukaryota > Fungi > Basidiomycota > Agaricomycetes > Agaricales > Mycenaceae > Mycena > Mycena filopes. The sequence continues at coordinate 150,670 of JARIHR010000094.1, read as the reverse complement.
TGAGTTAGGCCGTAGAGGATGGTCTTCGCGAGGGTCGCGGTTGCACCGGTATAACCAATCTAAACAGGCGGTCCGAAACCCGATGAGGAAAAGGGTCGCGAAAGCTTACGAGCGGGGCAGCCCGGGTTTCGTAGATATGTGTGCCGACAAGGTAGCCGATCTAAATGAGGCGGTATAGAAACAGAACGAGGTAAAGCTAATTGCCGAGCCACATACGTTTGCAAAAGTTTCCAGGAGATTGAGAATCGCTAAGGTGTGATAGATTAGTTTTCGAGTCTTAGCAAGGGTCCAGGAAAATGGGGGACGAGCCTGCGGCACTAGCAAATCCGTCTCCATCCTCCCAAGCCTTGATCCCGTAGACCTAAAAATGCGTCAAGGGGAAGCTGCGAAGGCAACAGTGGTCGCATACATAATCGACCATTCCATAAAGCTCGTACGGTTTCCAGAACCAGTATAGATCTCCCCCGGGCAGCGAACGTGGTCTGCGGTCGGTCAGATGCGTAGAACCACGAAGTACTGAAGAACGAAGCACCTCATCAAACAATACCCAGCGTCCCAGATCATGAGAGGAGCAGTGAGAAGGAACCTGGCAGAACAAACATAAGGAACGAAGAAAGAGCCAGGCGGTAAGGGAGACCATAAAGATATCCAAGCGTAGGTTTTTTGTGCCATAGAAGATGTGGTTCTGAGGGACGGATGGACGAAGGGAGGGAGGGGAACCCGGTGGCTAGGCGTTCCCTTTTGAGCATCCGACTACTGACCGGAAAGCGAATTTGGACGCTGCGAAAAGAAGGCTTCGTGATTGCCGGTTTCATCCACGCCAGAAGGCGATTGAGAGCAAGGTTTGGTGGCGCACTGTCGTGGAAATATAGGAACTTGAATGGAAAAAAACGGAGGACAGGCATGCCGAATCCCAGCCGCAGTGGAACGTTCGATACCAAAGTCGCGTCTTTCCGTTGCGTTCTTCGAATGACTTGTGAGGTTGATTTGCACAGGAAACGGGAACGCACAAGCTTCAGACCCCAGATAGAGGATTCGGAAAGCGAAAGGAGGTGCGATCCTGAACGCAAGGATCTCATCTGGAGAATTGCCCCTTCCCACCTAGCACTGTTTGCCTTCAGTGGGGAAGTCGACTACGCAGGGGTGCGTAGGGTGTGGTGAGATGCACAATAAACGCGCGACGGAATGTGGAACGAGATGCGGGGCAAGTGCGCTCGGAGCGCACAGAGGGGCGGCTTTATTCGCTTCGGTATCCTCGGCGCCACCCTGACACCCTTGAAGATTTTTACACTCCTTCCATTCCCCCAAAATGCCTATGCTGTCGGATTTTGCAGTCGAGGGCTGTCATGTTTCCTTTTTGCGACCTGTGCGCCAGAGAAAGAACAAGGGCTCAACGGCCTTGCATTTGCGTCTTGAATCCAGACAGCAAAGACGTGTGCGTTCGAGGAGCAAATGAATTCGCATGTGTCAAAAAATACACAGTGGAAGGTTAAAATAAGTAGAGTCCTCCCTGGATGAAGTTAGGCCCAGCGAGTCTAAAAGAAAGGAATGTAAAGATCCGCAGGGCAAGCACGCCATTGAAAGCTTGAGCGAGACACAGATAAGCGTGAAGAAGGGCAGAGAACCGCTCGACATTGCCGTTTGCCCGGACGGAGCGCAGTGGTCGATGGAGCAGGCAGGTGGCCACGCAACCAGCAAGCATAGAGTTGTGGAACAACGGGGATGATTGAAGTAGCGCCAGAGAATTGAATTACGTGGACGCAGAAATTTTCGCCGGTCCAGGAGTTCGAGTCGCCTTTGTGGGACATGCCGGAAGGGCCCCAGCCCTATCTTCTGGAGTCCTAAACAACGTCAGACGCGGTTCTTTTGTCCCTTGAAGAACGCCCGGCTTGGAAATGCTAGAGGTCTCCGTCCATCTCAAGAACAAGCTCGTCGCCACCTTACCACGATTAGAATGAGATATCCGCCAGATGGCGACCAAATCGCAAGCCGACGGAGCCCCTGGGTCAGGTCCCAAGGAAAGCTTGGGAAAAGGTCGAATCCATATGGTGCGGTGCCTCGACTTGCCGGGGCATGGTGCTAATTCCGCGCCGGGCCTGACGCTGACGCTGCCTTGCGTCTGCGAGCGCCAAACATTTCAAATTAGTTCAGGTCCCCGTCCCGGCCATTTCAGGAGAAACAAGGTTTTCATTACCTTGTCACCAGCGTTCTCCCAAGTTGCTTCATTCACCGTCCTAAATCTCGATTAATCATCGCGACTCTAGCGCAATGAGATGTGAATTACATGGCGGTCGGGCTCCACTCCAGCTCTTTCATATAAACCATCGCGAGCCGATTCTCGAAAGACGGAAGGACATTTGCACGCGTCGACACGCATGGTCGCAGCGGTTTCTGGGCGGTGTCCATTTATTTCCGAGCGGGAATCTGAGGGACGATCTAGAACCTGAGTCGGCCTAACTTGAGGTCAATTCAGCGGTTAATCTGTGAAATTCAAACGTCGCTCACGGAGGCTACATATGAAACCCCGCACGGCGTCTTGGAATCCAATGGAAGGACGACGGAGAACTGTCACTGGGACAGTCCCTCACTGGCCCGCCGAAATAAGACCGCGATGTCCCCGTTCCAGTGTAGCGGTGGCGTGGCTTAGCTCGACAAGAGGTTAAGGGAAGATTTGGGGAACACATCAAGAGTTGCCTCTCACCTCCGACTCCGCTCCCCAACGCCCGTATGGCGCGGGGTGTGGCTACTGCAGTGGAATAAATAATGCTAGTCTACATACACTCTATGATTACACCCACTGTGGAATAGAATAACTTTTGGTAAGACATACAGATCTCGAGTTAAGGAGACAAGGAAAAAGTAGCCATGCGGAATGTGGAGACGTGCGTATGTAGTGTAGATGTATGTATGATGATGCGTTCTTAGATGGTGAAAAATAGATGGACGGAGAAGAAGGGGAGGCATGGGAGAGATGAGGTCCGACACGGTCACAGACACCGGCGACGCTCAGTCGCGAGTAGGAGGAGCAGGAGCCGCGCCGCCACCCGACACAGTCACGGACACTGCCGACGTTCAGCCACGGGCAGCAGCAGCAGCCTTGCGGCGGCGCTTCTCCTCCTCATGTCTACGTTCAGCCAGCTCCGCCTCGCGCTCCTCCTTGCGCGCAATCCACGAGCTGACCTTCTCCTCATACTCGAGAGCACTGGCACCAGCCTCCATATCCGAGTCGTCGTCCTCCGAGTCCGAAAGCACGTCACGCGCCGTGTAGGCGGCCTTGTCCTTCCCAAAGATGCTCCAAATCGTGCTACTCAACTCCTCGTCGGCAAGCGGCGAGTGCGAGCGTGGGCGGGAGGTCGATTTACTCGGCTTCATGGGCCGCGAGGACGAGGCTGAGGCGAGGTGAGCACGTTTGGACGGCGGCGGGGAGGAGGAGCGGGAGGCGGAGAGGGAGCGTGGGCGCTTTTTGGCGCTGCTGCTCGCAAGTGTGGAAGCCGAGGCCTTGGGTCGGGGTTTCGGCGTAGCGGCGGGCGCAGAGGCACGCTTTGCAGGAGGGGGAGGTAAGGGCTGTGAAGACGGCCGCGAGGACGAGGAGCTAGCAGAGGAAGAGGCAACGAGGGCCTTCTCCTTCTTCGGGGGCGCGCGCGACGACGGCGTGAACCAGTCGTCGAAGCCGCGTGCCTGGTCACCGTTGAGAACCTCCTTATTCTCACGGCGGTCTCGCACAATCTCGTCGATAGTGCGGGTGTCCCGTTTCACAACGTTGAGACGTGTGAGCGTGTTCGGCATCTTGGCAAGTCTGTCCTTGACGTTGCCAGGACCAGAAGTCGCAGCAATCTTGTCCGCCGAAGTCGTGGCGACATCGTAGGCACCGCCAGGTAGTCGACCGCCTGTCTTGCGATACCCACCGGTGGCGCTATTGGTGCGGCGTGGAGATTGGAAAGCCCTCTTCAACTCTGCCTGCAGCTTGCGCTCGCGCTTCTCCTCGCGTGTAAGCGGTATGCCTCCGCCCATGTCGTCGTCGTCGTCGTCGGGCAGCCGCTTTCGGCGGACCTCCTCACGGACACCCGAGCTCGAGGTTGGCCACTTTCCAGCGGCTGACTTTGCCTTCTTCGGTCCATATCGGAGCGCGTCCCGCACCTCGGCCTCTCGCCGTAGAAGATCCGCCTGCTGGGCCTGAAGCTCCTGCGCACGCTTGGCCTCGACCTCCGTCTTCCTCTTCTGCTCCTCGAAGTACCGGAGACGCAGTTTGGTCTCCAGCTCGCGCTGCTTGCGTTCCTGCTCCTCCTGCTGTTTGCGACGCTGTTCCTCCTTGAGCTTCTTCTGAGCCAATGCAGCCTGCACTGTACTCTCGACGCTCTTGGTGTGGCTCTCGCCCATCGCCATGAGGGCCTTGTAGCTGGTGGCCATTCTGGTAGTCGTGGTAAGAGAGAAGGTGGGATTCGTGGCTGTGGCGCTGATTTCCTTTTTTGGATACAACGTTTTCGGCAAACTGTCAAGCGACACTGGCACTGGGCTATGCGCACAATAACGAGCGGGTGGAATAACGCGTCTATGTACACAACATGGAACTAGGCATCGAACCCACGCTGGTGCAGAGCCGCTAGCTAAAGTTTATTTAGAAATAACGAGACCCGCATTGTACGCCAGTACACTGGCATTTAAAGAGGTGCGCACCCAGTCTGAAGACGATAGTGCGAGTCGAGACTTGCAGAAATTACAACGACCGACAGTACTGTAGTGGGGCAGAGGCTGGATCAAGTCTACCACCCTCGTGGTGTCCGAAAGGGCGCGGGAGGAGATACAGGGAGTGCACAAGGTTCTTGCCAATGATCCATTCACAACCATCCATGCGAAAAGCAAATGCAGTTGTACGGCGCTGCCAGGGAACTTGAGCATCTCCGCACACGGGCAGCACGGTCAGATTGGTCACTGCCCCCGACTATATCTTCCCGAGAGCTGATAGATGAGTTGACGACGGCCGCTGGGACAACACGGTGATCCTGGTCGGTGGTGGGCTCGGGCTGAGTAAGTCGGGGACGGCGCGATTCAAAGTTTAGCAGAGATGCATTTGTTGGCACAGACAGTATTACAATTTGGGAACTGGACTACTCCTGGATAGCGCACGTCAGGAACATCGATACATATGAGGACGGCCAACGCAACGAATAAATTTACTGGTTGACCAGTTTCTGGAGCTTGCCCTCCTTGAAGGCCGCCTGAGTCTTGTCATTTCCTAAGCGACATGAGTACCACGGAATAGTTGGATCCAAGGATTGAACTGACCGCCGATCTGGGTCTTGTTAACGAATACGTTGGGGACCGACGTCTGCCCCGTCTTGTTGGCGAGGTAGTCCTGGAGGGCGTCCCCGTCGTCGCGAAGATCCAGCTCTATGACATACGGCTCCTCCTCGGGGAACTCCGCCGCAAAGAGGGCCTTGGTCTTCTTGCAGTATGGGCACCACGATTTTGAGAAGATCGTGATCTTGTGCGAGTCGATTGCGGTCTTGAATCATAGCATGAGCAGGCGAGATGAAGACCATCATAGCCAGACGGACCTCGACGATTTCCTTGACAGACATGGTTGCTTTAGAGGAAGATGCGGAGTGGTTTGCGGATGAAGAGAACAGGTTGAAGAGGAAGAATGGGCCACAGGTCGAGCGAGGAGCAGTATATATACGGGCAGCCAATCGGGCAGTGAGTAAGCGGTTTCTTAAGAGCATGACGAGGCTTAGACGCGATCGCGTGATATTTAGGGCTAATTGGTCAGAAACACGCAAGATTCTTGCACAAAGTTCTAGTACATTCAATGCTGTGGACCCGACTCGGAACGAAGATATCGAGGGAGAAGTAAAGTGCACCGCGCCGCAGTCAATGCCAACACGATCAGCACAATATAGACCAAGTTTCCCCCAACGAGGCGATGCTCGGCCGAAAGTGAGAACAACGACGACGCGAAAGATGGCGCAAGCCCCCGCAACACGGTCCCAACTACCTGAGCGAGACCATTCACGCTACCCATGCTTCCGCCTGGCGCTGCCTCCATGATGAACAGCATCGTACTCGCGTATGCAAAGAAAACGGCGCATGAGCAACTGAGCTGGAACGCAGTCGCCATGTATACCGTAGCGTCCACTCGCCCCGCACGGCGGGCCAGCATGCTCCCGACCGGGAACATGGCGAACTCCACCACCAGCGCGCAGAACCCAGCCGTGAATATCCGCCTGGCACCATAGCGCCGGATGACCCGGCCACCGAAGACGATCTGCACTCCGGCGTTGCAAAGTCCAAAGGTGCCGAGGATGAGCCCAATATTGTATGGCCTGGGAGGCATCAGAAGAAGAGTACGGGCGAATGCAAAACTGACTGACTTGAGTCCTAGGCCACCGAGACGGATGGGTGTAGCGAAGAAGAGAGGCAAGAGGGATTCGTTCCCCATGTGTAAGAATGTGAGCAGGCCGTGGTTGACGAGGGAAACCAGGAGGGGCCTGGTGAGGAGGTCGCGGATGGGCAGCGGGGCGTCCTGTGTCTCCGGCGTTAGAGCAGGGAGTAACGGGTCCGTCTCGCTGGCAGGAGGACCACTGCTGGAGTGCCGCCGTTTGATGATCGAGGGCAATGTCTAGAGGAAGCGTAAACTTCTACGGGCGTTTCAACGTTGTGGAAAGACCTCTTTCAATCCGACGAAAGCGATCCCAAAAGCAATGAGGGAGATCGTTGCCGCGACGGCACATGGAAGGAGATAAGGGTGGTCCTTCAATATATGGATTTTTCCGAGCGTAGTTGGCCACTTGTCTGCTGGATTTGCGAGCAGACCGCCTATGAGAGGGCTATATACCTGTGAGTGAAGCTCCCCATTGATATACAGTGACACAAACCCCATAGTAGCCGACACCGCCCACATCATCGGCAAAGTCGAGAATATATCAGCGACATTGGTGGGATCCGAAATCTGGGGAAGTTGAGCGACATCTACCTTGACCCAAGTTGACGCACCTCATTCATGACGGTCTTGGTCAACCCTGGAAGAAAGATTCAGAATGACTCCATCGTAAGCAGGCAGGCATACCGATATTTCCGTTGCAGACGCCCTGGAGAGACCGAAAGAAGAGGAGGAGCCAGAACGTTTTCGAGAGGCCAAAAGCAAGCATTGCGAGTCCAAGGACTAACGGCCCCCAGAGCAATACTGGCCTCCGCCCATGGACATCTGAGAGGCGGCCAAACTGGAGGACAGTGAAACTTTCGGAGAGGAAGAAAGTGGATTCCTTGAGCAAGTTGAGTGGCAAATCACAATCCAGTGTGTCGAAGAACAAAACTCACAAGGAGCCCGGCGTAGAAGCCAGTTTTTGTTTCTTGACCTCCTGTAACACCGGTGTCGCGTACGAGTTGGACAACAAAAGGATAAATCACAAATGCTGGGGGGAGGCGTTAAAAAAGAACTGGGGGAAAAGGAAAGAGAAGACCTGTAATGGGTTCCGCGAGTTGGATGAGGAGAAGAATGGCGAGTTGGAATTTCGGAATAGGCGTCCGTTTCCTCAAGACGCGATCTTCTTCTGCGCTCATATTGGTGTTGACGATTGCAGAGGGGGCTCGAGTGCGTTTGTGTGTCCGGCGCTAACTTAATACGTACCGGCGTTATGAGGTTTTGCGGCTGCAACAATCCGCCAGCGGTGATGCGCGGCCCTCCCAGAATATTCTCGTTCCATGTGGAGAGGAGGAAGAATCGTTGAGAGTTGGTTGAGAAGGACAAGTGGTAAATTGGCCATGAAGGCCAAGAGCAAGCATTGAAGCGAGCGATCATTGATGCCGAAACCATTCAAACTCTTGAATTGCTCTGGCTCTATTCTACTTGGACGTCGGACTGTTGAGGGTTTTGAGAACGTAAGGCACTGATATACATACGCAACAGATACCAGGACTATCTGCCGAGATTTTACCAACGCAGTAATCTATTTATCCTCCACGCAGTACTACACTTTCCCCTCTGAGCGTAGTGTTCGGGGGAGCAATAAGGAGCAGCGCAGCGCGACCACCGTCACAGCCATCAAGGCAAAGTACACCATATTGCCGCCCGCAATGTGGTGCTTCGCGGAAAGCGAAAAGAGCGAGGACGCAAAAGAAGGCGCGACGCTGCGCAAAACAGTCCCCACCAGCTGTGCGAGCCCATTCACGCTGCCCATACTCGAGGGACCCGGCGCCGAGTCCATGATGAGTATCATCAGGCTCCCGTACGCAAAGTAGACCGCGCATATGCAGCTCAGCTGGCACGCCAGCGCGATGCGCACCATGACGTCTACACCCCCCGCCCGCTGGGCCAAGAAGCTCACTAGCGGGTACAGTGAAAACTGGACGAATATAGCGATAGACCCTGCGGTGACCATGCGGCGCGGGCCATAGTACCGGATGAGCCGTCCCGCGAAGAGCAGCTGCACGATGGCATTACAAAAACCGCAAATGCCCAAGATGGTCCCGATCTCATTGGGCCTATGGGTTGCTGGTCAGAGCAAAAACTGGGTGTGCAGTGAATCGCTCACTTGAGACCGAGGCCGCCAAGATTCATGGGCGTCGAAAAGAATAACGGTATCAGAGCATCGTTACTCATGCTCATGAAGCAAAGCAGGCCATGGTTAGCGAGGGCGATGAAAACGGGGCGTGTAAGGAGATCGCGTATCGGTGGTGGCGCGTCGTGCGATGGCGTCGGAATTAGTGGGTCCGTCTCTGCAGGAGGAGTTGTGGATTTGCGTCTCCTTGCGACAATTGAAGGCAGCGTCTAGAGAAGAGATAGTAAATTTGGCAGCGAAGGAATTGCACAAACCTCTTTTAGGCCGACAAAGGCGAGGGCAAAAGACACGAGGGCGATTACACCCGCGACGAGACAGGGTAGGAAATATGGGTGGTTCTTCAGAGTCTCGAAGCTCTCAAGCGCCGGCCACCTCGTCGTCGGATTGGCAAGCAAACCACCGATGAGTGGCCTGAACGCATATGATAAGCGAAAGCGCGATCCTGAAAGGGAACAACATACGCCAGAGTGGTTCCAAGAGACCAGATGAGAGGTTGCATCGCGAATAGATCCGCGATATTCGTCGGATCCGCGAGCTAGTTGGCATAGGTAAGACTCGGACGACCACAGATGCTATGGAGTAATTTCACCTCGTTAATGACTGTCTTCGCGACCCCTGGGCGCAGTGTTAGTCTAGCTGGGGAACGGAGGACCAAGTGGAAGAAGGAACACACCGATATTCCCGTTACAAAGACCCTGGATGCAGCGGAAGAACAGGAGGCTCCAGAAAGACGTCGACAGGCCAAACCCAAGCATTGCCAGGCCCAGTCCCAACGGGCCCCAGAGCAATACCGATCGCCGCCCGTAAGTATCCGACAGTCGCCCAGAGGGGAACACAGACAGGCCTTCAGCGAGGAAAAAAGCCGACTCCTGTGCAAAAATTTAGCGGATCGCCGTTTCGATTTCGAAAAGCGACGTGCAAGAAAGCCGGCGTAAAACCCTGTTTTGGTTTCGTCGCCACCTGTAATTCCAGTGTCGCGAACGAACTGAACAACGAACGGATAGATTACAAGCGCTGGAGGGTTATAAGCTCGAAGTTTCCTTTGACGCCGAAGCAATACCGACCCGTAATTGGCTCTGTGAACTGGATCAAGAACACGATTGCGACTTGTAATCTTGGAATTGGGGTGCGCCTTCTGGGGACGTCCATGGTGGGGGAAGAAGAGATCGATCACAACCGAGTCACGGTCGCCGAGTCAGGTTGGCTCGCAGAATATTCGGAAATCTGTATCACAGGTAACTTTAGGCTTGGACATAACGCGCGCGGTCTTTTCCTTTCAGAGTCATCGCGAAAGAGAGGACGTAGCGATTGCAAGGCCCTCTCGAGGACGTGTGGATGTTGTGGCTGAGTCGTGTGTTGATCCCTTCTCACGCTTTCGTTCTTAATTTCTTCCTGCAAGGTTCTCTGGTCTTGTGGCGCACTTTCCTGGCCCGGGTCTGAGCGAACCTGACACAAAAAGAGGCAAAAGTCGAATGCGAAATCTCGATTCTCCAGAAGAAAACTGAATTGCCGCGACTCGTGAATGGGGTGAATGAAGAGTACCTCCCTACATTGGCGTCCAAGACACATGTTTGCAGGAAGCTGCTCTCGCGGCCTATCTTCACCGCCATCTCTCTCAACAAAGATACGTCGCCTGCAATTCCACCCTGCTTGTCGCCCTAGGCTATGTACCACGCGATTGCCGCCTGGGAGACGAAACCTCTCGCAGCGGGTTTGGACGCTCTAAAGTCGCTGCATAACCAGTATCCCGGACACATTCCTCAGCTGCCGCCGTCAACTCTCTCGTCTATCTCTTTCACCCGCGATCGCAGAACGTAGGGTGCCAGAGCCTGTGTAGGACTCAGAGCACCACGTCGATAGGGCGTCCGACCCTGGCAGCTAATTTAATATTTTCGCCTCACCTGGATCACGACCTGCCGGCTACCGAACGGTTCCAACGGGGCCCGCCCTCTCCATCGTCAGTGTCACGGTTTCCCCGATGAAAAGGCCGCTTCGACGACTCTTAGGCGTGACGCAACCTCTTCGTTTATGCATTTCTCCGACTCCGCCCTCCTCAGTACTCTGCGGCTTGCTCGTAGAATCGTTATCCAGTTCACTGCGATCTCCTCTGCATCTATTTCAGGAGCAGCTCGGCCACGCACCGGTGCAACGTTAGCCTCTTCGTGCCCACGTAGCGGATCGTTCGTCAAGAAAGACCAGTATGCTGCCGTGAGGCTTTCGGCATATCAAAGGGGGGGATACGACTGGGAGCAGGCGAGCAGACCGTACCCGCTCATTCTCTGCATGGGGACAACACGGGCGCGCCAGGGGCTGGGGTGGTAAATTTGAGATTGGGATCAGGGCTACCCGATTGTGTGGACCGCCGGGGCGTTAATGTTAATGCAGGCGCCGTCGTGCCACAGGTCTGGCGCCGCCGGCTTCTGCAGGCCGCGTTGTCGCTGCTACTGCCATTTGGGACGAGTTGGACTTCGGTTATCCGAGCCCGCTTCCTCCACCTTCGTCGCGGTTACTCGGAGTTTATTTCTATGATGTGCCCTGGGAATCTTGTAGTCAGAGGACTTGTATGTACTACGTAGTGGAGCAACAAGCAACTTTTGAACTGCTGGATACTAATGGCTTGATTTTTCAGTGCGCGCCAAACACGAAAGGTCACGATCGCGTGATGCGCCACCGCTTGTGACTCGATCGTGACTCAACCTCGAACTTGCCATTGTTCGAGAGAGATTTCCTGAACAGGAAAGACGTACCGTAGCGCTTGTGGGTTTTCACTTCTCATCCCAAACACCCATGTCTAAAATGCCCAGCAGAACAGCCGCCGGCTTAACAGCCCTCGATCTCGCTCCTCACTCCCAGAGCCAATTGCGTCGCGATCGCCCACTCGAGTCCACAGCCCTTTTGAGGCAGGCCCTCCTCCAATCTAGCGCTAGTAGCGCCATGAGTGGCGAAGGGAACTTCGAGGATGATCCTTTTGCAAGGACGGCTCCCCTCACCACACAACCCACAACTCCCTCCTCGAAAGACTTATCGCATGCCACCAGCAGTGGTGGCATCGCACCGCAGGAGAGCTCCAGTCTCCCTGTACCTTCGACAGCCGCTTCTCTGGTATCTGAACCTACTCCTCCCCAAGCGTTCGCCGCTCCGACCAGCGCTTCGCCGCGCCGCACGGCGACAGTCCTCACGAATGCCGCCACACCCCACCGAGGGTCTTCCCACGATTCTGAGGCGGCCTATCGTGTTGTGGAAGAAATAAAGCTCGCAGTCAACGCGGAACTGCAGGGGGCCTGGGTGGAGGAACACGACTCCCTCCCTTTCCAAGCCCATATCCAGGCCATCGTAGACCAGGAATATCCAAATCTGGATTAACGGGCCAGGGACTGGCTCGAGACGTATAACGGCTACGACAACGCTACCAAATCCTGGACCGACATTCCCGTCGACGCGACTAAAGAAAATGTTCTTTACGATCCAATCATGAAGATCATGCAGGCGATCATCGCCGACTTCGGCCAAAACGAGCAGAAGGAGAACGGCCAGACTATCAAGCGGCGGCGAGTGCACAATACGCACAAGACCTACATGTCCCACAATGCCGCTGACGCGTCCGCCAAACCCCTCAAATCGGAGCCCGACATCTCCATCTCTGGAACCGGCCCCGCCGCCACCAAGGGAGCAAAGTTCCTCGAGAAACCTTCATACGCGCAGGCGGGGAGTCTGGTGGAAGTTAAACTGGAACCCACCTTTGGCCAAGACGAGAGAGACCAGGTCGCCGTCTATGCGCGCGAAGTGTTCATCCAGCAATCCAACCGCCGCCACGTTTATATCCCTCTCATGACGGCCAAGGAGATTCGCGTCCTCCGTTTCGACCGCACAGGATGCTACTATTCCAAGCGCATCAACTACCACACCAACGCGCTCTTCTTCGTCAAACTCGTCGTCCTCCTGAGCTCCCTCAATGAGGAGCTCCTCGGCTTCGACACCTCGATTTACTGGAAGGACGGGCAGCGGTTCATGAAGATGACGCCCCCCGAATTGTACAACAGTACCACGGGGTGCTGGGAGGTCAACACAACCGAGTTGATCTTCAGGCTCGCGGACGAGCCCGTCTTTTCCCGGCGAACGATCCGCTCGCGAGGGACCGTCTGTTGGAGTGCTGAATACAAGGGCCGACAATATATCGTGAAGGATTATTGGCGGGCGGAGGGCCGCGCGCGCGAGTCCGGGTTCTTGAAAGAGCTCGTGGGTATCAAGGGCGTCGGGCAGATGTTTGCATACAACGACGATCGGGAGTCCGTGAAAGCGCAGCGGGGGTTCAAGGACGACGAGGTCATGACCTCTGATTCCGAGGGGAGGACTGTGTTGAGCAGGTGGTTCACGCGACTGGTCCTTCCAAAGTACGGCGACACTTTGGAGAAGGCGCGGTCCGCGCGCCAGCTGCTTTGTGCGATTCGGGACATTGTTCAGGGTGAGTCGATTCGCGCTTGAAACCGTGACACCTTCCTCATCCTTCGCAGGTCATCGTGATAGCTTGGGCGTCAAAGGCATCCTCCACCGCGATATCAGCTTCGCTAATCTCCTCCTTTCACCGGACGAGGATGCTTCCGGCGTCTTGATCGACTGGGACCTTGCGAAAAAGATGAAAGAACTCATCGCTGGCCATTCAGTCGAGGGCGACTCCCGAACGGTGTGTTTTCCTCCGCAATCGCGGAGAACTCGTTCAATTAATTTGTTGCAGGGCACCCGGGCCTACCAATCTATGAAAATACTTATGGTCGACCATGCAGCGGTACTCAGCCACCACGACCACATGGATGACATTGAATCGATTTATTATGTTTTATACGCCATCCTCTACGGCTACGACATCAGCGGGGGGATGCGGCATTCAGCGCTCCTCGTGTTGTGGCATAATCCCAGAGAAAGTCTGTTTGGCTTGAGCCGAAACAAGCGCTCATTCCTCCAGAACAAGACCGACGAGCTTGTCAGTCGATTTACCGGGCCCGAAGCGGTGGTTCTCAAGGGGCTCGTGGAAGCTTTGCGAAAGTTCTTCACCGCCAGGGTCGACACCGTCACCAGCACCATAGACCCAGATCTACGTATGGCATTTCCAGCCTACTCCCCCGATGTCGCAGACGCCGACTATCAAGGCTTCCTCGACCTGATATCTGCTGCTATCCTCGAGCTGCCTGAACTTCCTGCGTGCGCGCCGCCCACCCCTTCTGGAGCGAACAAGCGACCTCGCGCTGACGACGGGGACCCCACCCCGGCACGGAAGAAGCCCACCCCGTCCAACTCCCCCACTCAAGCCACCGCTTCCCCCCCTCGAGCTCGCACTTACACTACCCGTGGGGCGAAGCCACGCAGGAAGTACAAAGACGTGACCGACTCGGAGGAATCCGACGACGATATATCCAGGCCTCCGAGCCCGTCGCCCTCGTTCACTGTGAACAAGGATAGAACTCCGCGACGACGCGTCTGACATTTCGTTCCTACTTAGCTCTATAGTCTTGAACGCGTAAATTACTTATTACTCATTATTTAATTAAATAAATGGAATATTCGGACCACAGTCGCCCAACTCCCTTCGATTCTGACTCTGAGCTGACGCCGAGGCAACCCTCCAATATGTCTGTGAGAATACCCGGAGGATAGCGGAGGATCGCCCATCAAGGATGATAGACAATGACTCGCGATGACTGGGCCACCACCGCGAAGTTGCGGCAAACGATACCCAGTGGAATTACTGTACAGGCGTGTCCCACATGGCTACGCGACCTCTCTTAAACCCTCATCTCCTACGAATCCACTGTTGTTCTCGCACTCTGCACTATGGCAGGCACTTCCAACCTACGCACCATCATCGCAGATGGGAAGGCAGAGATCGCGCGCTATGAATCCCTCATAAAACAACTGCAGGCTAAAGTCCAGGCCGCGCAGCTCAGGCTCGACTCTGGCGTGTATCCCATTTTGACGCTGCCGCTCGAAATCACGACCCAGTTCTTTCTTTGGTGTCTCCCCAGCCGCTCGTCCGACAACAACAAATGGAGTCAGCTTCAGGCAGCTTCGAGACCACCACTATCTCTGTCCTATGTGTGCCGAGATTGGAGAGAGATCGCGTTGGGGACGCCTGCGTTGTGGACGAACGTAGAGGTCGAGCTGACCTCATGTCCCAGCGCGGAATTGTTCGAGATGTGGATGGAGCGTGCCAAAGGCCCGCTTTCCCTCAAGTTCTCCGGGTTCGAGCACGAGTGGGACGAGTATTTCCCGGAGATCTTGGAGGTCTTGGACGACCGTGCCGGCGATATCGAGGTGCTCGAGTTGGACTACATAAACAAGGACGCACTGCAGGAATTGGGCAAGGCCGCCAGTGCCTGGAAATTCCAGTCACTCCAGCAGCTGACGGTTCACTTGGATATAGAGGGTTTGGACACGATGCACGTTACAGCCTTCGCCAAGGCGCCTCTTCTTCGGGAGGTATCGTTCACCGAGACGCCCTTCTCGCTCTTCACCCTTCCGTGGTCGCAGTTGACGAAAGTCACCGCCTCGTTCGCCAAAAAGAACTGCCTGAAGATCCTACGTTCCGCTCCAACCCTCGTGGAATGCGCCTTTACAGCCTGGGGCAAGGATGGAGGCGGAAGAAAACCCGCGGTTTTGACTCACTCGAGCCTCCAGTCCTTGACGCTCCTCGGGGACTCCGATACGAGCGCGTGGGGTACGAACTTCCTCCAGTTCCTCACTTTACCCGCTCTGCAATCGCTCACCATCCTCGACTGCAAGAATGCCGACTTCGACGACAATGCATTCACCGCGTTCCTCTCTCGGTCTTCGCCTCCCCTCCGCACACTCGCCCTTCGCCTGACCGGGGGGACGGGTTTGGACAGGAAATCGCTCGTGTTGATCCCTGGACTAGTGGACCTCGAGATCTGGCAAGTGCGCAAGACATTGGTCGCGCTTGTCTTCGACGATTTCGGCTCCGACACGACCCTCTTTCCCAAGGTCGAGCACCTCTCTCTTCTGGGCTGCCGAGCGGGGCGGCAACTGGAGCCTGCCGTGTTCCAGCTCTTACAATCGGCAGCGCCGGGGCTGGCGGCGAGATGGGAGGCTCGTCAGGGCGAGAAGGTGGCGGAATTGAAATCCTTCCGCATCACTTGGGATTGCGGTTTGGGCGACCTGAGCAAAGAGGCTGTCCTGGCGCCTTTCCAAAAATTGGCAGAGGAGGGAATGAATCTCCGCTTGGAGGATACGGAGCAAGTGCATGTGGAATTCCAAGGTACTTCTTCTTTTCCTTTCAATGTAATACGGAACTGACGCGCGCGCCCCAGGTCTGCCTACTCCGACTAGCGAGCCAGATGCGGAGGATGTCATAATGTCAGAAGAATCTGAGCCTGAAAACGCGGGCGAGTCGGAAGAGTCCCAGGAAAGCTCTGAAGACTCGGAAATTTCTGACGAGCCACCGGCCAGGAAACGCGTTGCACGGAAGAGAAAGTAGTCGGAGATGACCCGCTATTAGAATATTTATTTCCTTGAATTACAATAAGCGCCTTGGAACGTAATGGCGTGGGAGACAAACAACAGCAAACTCCTCCTTGGCCCTCTCCCTCATCTCGACTCTTGACATTGCGCTGCTGGGTCTTGTATTCGTGTCTACTACCCCTGTATCGTCTGGATACTGTAGAATCTTTCTAGCATGTAAGAGCCCTCCCTGTTATTCGCTGACTCGTAGAGCGCTCGTTGCTTACCATGGTCTTTCCTGTCTTCTGCCGCCTGTTTTACCTCCACCGTGTCGTCGATACTCAACTGTCTTTTCATGTCATCCAATCCCTATAGACCACCTCTTGAACGAGAAAGCTTTATCCTCTGTTGACCGTGCCTTTGAGTCCATCCATGCCTGAAGACGACTTTGACATTTATGGTGAAATCGACGCACCCATGCCCGAGCAGAATGAGGTGCGCGCGTGTCGTTTTCATCTTGACCCGTGTTCCTGACTTCTCCTTCCACTTCACTAGGGAGAGCAAGTCGAAACTCTGACCTCGACGCCGGCGACAAACTTGGGCGACAAACGGCCGCGGGAGGAAGATGAAGATGAAGATGGCGCCGACATGAACGTGAACCAACCCCCCTCGTCATCGCGCCCCAGCTCCGCCACGGCCGCGTCGTCATCCTCCGGCGCCAATGGTGGCGCCCCATATTCGGCGATGCTCGGCCAAACGCCCAACAACGCCAACGGCACCATTACCGTCGGCCCCCTCAATGACTCGTTGTACATTGGCGATTTGCAATGGGTACGTGGCTTTAGACCGTCTCTACTGCGCTTGACTTATCTTTTCCATAGTGGACGACTGACGAGGACCTCCGCCAAGTAGCGCTAAACGTGGGCGTCGCGATCGACCACAAGGACATCACCTTTTCGGAGCATAAAGTCAACGGCAAGAGCAAAGGGTTCGTGCTCACGCCTTGAACTGGGCAATTGTCAACTGACTCGGTCTGCAGCATCGCGTACATTGAATGCGGGGACTACGACAGCGCTGTAGCCCTAAAGACGTGGTTTGACAACAAGTCGGTCCTTCCCTGCTCTTCATATCCAATCTTTAACCTTCTTTGCAGCGATTTCCAGAATAGGCGCGCAGCGGCGACCTTGACAAGTTCCGCGCAAGGCAACCCCTTCCGCACACTTCCCAAAGGTCAGCAGAGTAGTGACTGCATGCGACCGATGGTCGGATTTACTGCTTTCCACAGAACCCCCGCCACGCGACGTGCGCGCCGGGCACCAGGGACAGCAGCAGACCCCACAGCAGATTCCCGCTGTGCCTATGCCTAGCATGCCAATGGCAATGGCGGCAGCAAATAGTATGATGGGCCGTGGCAACTTCCGCGGCGGGATGCGCGGCGGTGGCATGAACGGCATGATGGGCATGCGCGGCGGAATGCCGATGGGGGGTATGGGCATGGGCATGGGCGGGATGGGCGCTATGAACGGGATGGGAATGACCGGCATGAACATGGGCATGGGAGGCATGAACATGATGGGTGCTGGCGGGTTCGCGGGCGGGCGCGGTGGCATCCCCCAAGGGCCGCGTGGCGGAGGGATGATGCGTGGAGGTATGGGTGCGCGGTGTCGTTGGAATGCCCACTGACTTGCTTTTCTTTTTCTGTAGGGATGGGCATGGTGCCTACCGGCCCAGGGATGGGGCGCGGGGGCAACTTTGGCAACGCCGGAGGACACTTCAATCCCGCGTTCATGCAGGGACAGGCCGGCGGTGGGCAGCAACAGCAGCCTTTCTCGCCGCCTGATGGGCCCCGGAAGCGTTACCGCGTGGACGAGAGCGGATGAGCGTAGCAGTAAGTTTCGCCCTAACCACCACACAATGGGAGTTATAAAAAGACTGGATGGAATTCGCTTCCCTGACTTACAGCTGTTTGCAGAATTGATGACAGTTACTAAAAATAAAATGAAAAGAAAACTTTCAATGCACCCACTTGCGGCGCGCATTGCTCAATTGTTTCTCTCTCGATCTTGTTGATTGTTTTTGCACTACCAAGAACGTAAACCAGCCTTTCAAACCGTACCCTATTGTTGAGGTAATTCAAATAGCTTACTGAGGCCAAAAATCACCCTAGGTGGTTCACCCTACGTGTTGTTTCATTCACAGCTCACTCATTCTTCAACCGTTCCCCGCGATTTTTGACAGCCGTAACGCTAGGATGGCGACAACCAATTACGACGGCTCAAATTCCGTCGGCACAATTCGGCATTGGCGGCAACCCCTGATTGGGCAAATATTCTGAGAACAAGGTTGCACAAGGTTGCCTCATGAGAAAAGCATTATGTCTGCACATATATGCATTCTCCCATTCTCCGCCTTCTGGATACATATGGACTCATCAAAATCGGATCAGAATTGAGTGATTATTGATCAATTCAACATCGAGGGAGTAACACCGGGAGCAGTTTTTGGCTTCCTTGGAACTCTTAATTAGACGATCAGAACTATACTGAATTATAGCCCCGCTTCTGCCGTTCCTAGCCCAAGTCGAATGTCAGAAATCGGTTGAGATTTGGGTTCAAAACGAGCCCGGCAAAACGACGGATCAAGGATCTTTGATTGTTTGCTTTCGGGCCGACTGTCATCCATTTTGCAAACAGCTGTAATCCCTAATATTACTATCGTTTGTCGTGCCCTTTGCTTTCGTGTTTTGTACTTAGCAGTTCTGACGTGCCCCGGTGTACCCATTAATGGTATGACAAGAGGAAATGGTATGATAGCACAATTGAGAGGATTACAGTAATTACTTTGCTTTGTGCTCGCATCCCGACTTGGGGATGTATTTCGCGATATCGACCTCCACGTCGTACGCGTATTGCGAGTCGTTCAAGGACTCCGGAAGTTTACCTGGCCATGATTAGCGTGCAGTCGCAGATAAGTAGTTGGTACCCACAGAGGAGCCACATGAACCAGTCCCGCAATTTCTCCTGCCACCAAGTCTGCTCCTTCTTCGACTCGTCTCCGTACTTTGCAAAATCCATTATCTTCCCGACGCGTTTTAGCCGTACTGCCTCGTACGCCGTGCAGGTCCATTGCAACGACTCTTGCACGGCGAAGCGGTGCGACACGCGGTAATGCTTCAGCAGGAGCGCAATGGCGACCGCATCCTCGACCGCACACGCCACGCCCTGCCCTGCGCTCGGCGGCATCGCGTGTGCCGCATCCCCCAGTAGCAGAATCCTCCCCGAGCCAGACGGGCTACTCCAGTGCGGAAGTCGCGGGGTGACGTACCCGGGCAGTACGAGGAGATTCGAGCCTTCCGCGCCGGCACAGCCGAGAGAGACGATCTCGCGGAAGACGGGGCTGTCGGGGGCGTCCGCGGGGGAGGTCCAGTGCGCGTGGCGCGCCATGAGCTGCGCGAGGATCGTCGCGGGCGGGGTATCGCGCGGTGGTGGGTCGGCCGCCTCGTAGGTTGACCACCACATGAGCTGCGCGGTGGGAGAGTCGATGGGTCCCGCGGGGGAGTACCCGAAGAACCCTTGAGGGCCAAAGGTCATTGTGACGGGGTCGGTTTTCAGAGATTCTCGGAGTCGCTCAGATAGCGCGGAGATGGGGATGAAGCCACCGACACCGGTGAGATTTCTGGAGGTCCGTTGGTTAGAAAGGCGCAGACATCTTTGGCGAAAAGCACCTACTCGTATTTTGCTTCGTATTTCTGGCCGAAGATGGCCTCACGCACAACGCTTCGGACGCCATCGGCGCCTATGACCAGGTCCGCTCTCTCGACCGTGCCATCTTCCAGCGTCACATCGACGCCATCCGCGTCCTCTTTCACATAACGCACTTTGCTACCCCATGCAACAGCGCCTGGTCGCAGTTCTTGCAACAATGCATCGTGCACGGTGGCGCGCGGTAACATGAGCTCGCCGAGACCATACCGCGCCTTGCGACCCATTCGAAATCGGCCCAGGAGTGAGCCTTTCGAATTTCGGAACGCTACGACCTCGCCGGGAAAGCCTCGCTCCTCGATGTAGGCCGCGGCGTCGGGGGAGATGGTCGAGATTGCGCGGAGGCCATTCGGCGCGAGCCCAAGGCCGCCGCCGATGCTCGCGGAGGTAGAGACGAGCGATTCGTGTGATTCGAAGACGACGATGCTGACTGCGGGCGAGGCGTCGGCGAGGTGCTTGCGCAGCGCAAGATAGGCGGCGATGCCGCCGATGCCGCCACCGACGATGATGATTTTCATCTTGACGCGCAGCGGGGTGCACAAGGACGCATCGCTTGTGTGTTCTGCGGGTGGGAAGTTAAATGTGTGCTGCGGGCCTGCGGCGTATTACATAGAACAAACTTTTCCAAGTAAGACCTTGACGCGTGGACCCGGCAAGTATCAGATGCCCTCCCTTCCGCAGCTACAGAGGTCCGCTGTTAGCCAAGAGGGGCTGGGTCGTTGCGCTCTCATCGGCGAGGTCGGGCGACTTGAAGGCAGCCAGACAGTCTCCAGAAGTATCCAAGATTTTCCAAAAGCGACGTTAAGGTTGAAATCTCCGCAGAGGGCCAAGACGGAAGACCTTGCGGGGTGGCTCTTCGGTGGCTCCTGCGGTCCTGCTGCACTCCTGCTGCGGTTGATGGTTCGTGGCGAATGCGGTCACGGGACAGTCGCGTCAAACTCATTAATCAAACGGGACGCGTCGGATTTTGGGACAGTATCAATGTTGCGACTCGACTCGACAATACGCATTACTAGATGAATTGGGCCTTGGCAGCGGATATAGGTACACGAATTACAAGGTACAGCCAGCATTCAAAATGCGCAGGTCACTGAGGTCACTACGACGGAAAAATTAGCAACACAGCTGAAGACGTTTAGGCCAAGCAACTTACTGAAGCTCTACGACTGTGTGTTGGGACGCCCCGCCAGCCGCAAGAGCCGGGGTACCAAACTCGGCTTCCTCTGCTTCTTCGACGCGA
Source organism: Mycena filopes (assembly GCA_029281495.1). Taxonomy (NCBI): domain Eukaryota; kingdom Fungi; phylum Basidiomycota; class Agaricomycetes; order Agaricales; family Mycenaceae; genus Mycena; species Mycena filopes. The sequence continues at coordinate 129,665 of JARIHR010000094.1, read as the reverse complement.
GGCGTGCGAGGCGGGAGGAAAGCTCCGCGCTGCTCAATGACTGTGAGCCGATGTAGAGCGCGTACGAGTGCACGGGGGTGTTGTTGGCCCGCAGTCGGGGGCGGATAATGGGTGCAGCGCGGGGTTCGGGGCGCGTGTCGGCGTGCGCGACTTGGCTCGAGATCATCATTTGGGAGAACATGGTTGGTTTGTGGGGCGGTGGTAGGTGAGTAAGTTATAGGTGGGTGAGTGGGTTAGGGATTTCTTGGTCTGCTGGTCGCCTGGTTTTATACCTGGGCGGATGTAATCGGGATGAGCACCAGGTTCCGCGCGACAGGAGGTGGAAGGGTTCACAAAGTGCGACAGACGGGCCTAGACCGACAGTAATTTCGATTTGAATCCAGAGGGCCGCAAGAAAGTATATTCAGGGAGAGGCCTACTCCGACGGTGGAAGCGGTGGGAAGGATATACAGTGATTCGAGATTTTATCAAGGTCGTATGAATCGTCTACGGAGGAAGACGAGATCATACGGGGGAAGTGCGTCTAGGTTTTTCAAACAACGGCGCAGATATTTGAACGGATGAAAGTCGTAATATGACGGTCGAGGTTAGGCTACGCGTGGATGGCGTCGGATTACTCGGAATATACGAGTGTTGGTGGAACAAGGTAGATAATCGTTGTGGTCCGAATGCGGGAACAGAAGGTCAATTTGAACGAACTCCGACGTAACGTTCCGACTCAAGGCTCCACCGCAGTAAGGAAAATCTGGTTGAATCCATCCCTTGTTAACTCACAGTACTCCGCACACAAATTGTTATTTGTAGCTTTGAGCCCCAGATCGAGGACTTTAGACGGTCCGCTCACTGACCCTTCTTACTTCTTCTAAGTCCACTCCATTGAGGCATATCCGCCAGCGCAATCACAAAGCGGACCAGCGTTTCAAGGGAACGATGGGCGCGGGGTAAGGACAACTTTCTCGCAGCTCCATGAGTCGTTTCCGCCAGTCCTGAATCAGGTTCCGTTCTTTGTGGCACTCAACTACATTCTAACCTCAATCAGCGATTCTCGTTATTGGCTTGTGGAGACGAAGCCAGATGATTACAATGCGACCGACTCGGAATTGCAACCAAAGGTTCAACTTGGAATCCAAACAAGGTCGAAATTCATTTCGAGGTGAGGACGCCGGCGGAGAGGTTTCCCCGAGATTTCCTCTCAGCTGGGTTCGGTATCTGCAACTGGAGAATCCAAGTCTCGTTCTCTCCGCGGGACCTAGTCCAAATTAACCCTCACCGTCTTCCCACGCCGCGGCAAAGGTGACGTGTTGGTTCGCCTTCCTCCTTCTGCCACACCCTCCAGCAGGAATCCAGCATGGACGACGCTCCAGTGTCTTGAATGCACTATTGTACGGGTTTCAGCCACCCTCACCTTCGCCATTTCGACGCAAGGATTCGCAAGAAGTGCGTGGGTCGATCAATCGGACACTCGGCCGTTGTCCTCTGTCGTACAACCTGAGACGTTGGCTTTGAGAGTCGCCGACGGCGAGAGGACGCGAAATGAAAGTCGATTTGTGATGAACAGAAAAAAAGAAGGGTCTAAGGCTGCTTGTAAGTCGGCCCGCCCCTCCTTTACCTGACGTGCCCATAAGAGGTGAACAGTGCAGATGGGGCTCGCCACAGATGAAAAGACGAGTCAGATGTTGTCCGGCTTCCGCTTAGAAATCCCGTAAGACTTTGACCAATAATGCACCCATTTAACTCGCCGTCTATTCTTCTCTTTCCGCGACCACCATGTCACCTCGGGACAACGACGACTCCGACGAAACCCAGCCGCTCCTTGCTGCCCAGCGCCGTGAACACGACCTTAACGAATCTAACGACTCTCTTCCAATCAAACGCACCCCCTTGCCGACCTTTCAACTCACTATTATCCTCTTTTTGCAGCTCGCTGAGCCACTCACGAGCAATGTTATCTACCCCTTCGCCCCCGAGGTCGGTTTCCCTTCGTTCACGCGCACAATCCTTGTTCATCTCTGGCCTAGTTAATCCGTGACATCGGAATCACCAACGGGGACGAGACGAAGGTGGGGTACTATGTGGGGATTCTGGTGCGTCTGCCCGCTCGCCGTGCGGTCCAACTCCTAACTCCACCACCCAGCAATCCCTCTTCTTTGTTACACAAGCGTTGACTGTGCTTCACTGGTCGCGTCTCTCCGACCGCATCGGTCGCAAGCCCGTAATCCTCATCGGCCTGCTCGGTCTGAGCGCGAGCATGTATTGCTTCGGCTTGTCTCGCACTTTCTGGGGACTTGTTCTGAGGTGCGCTTCTCATACAAGTCGCAAAATAAATCCTCATGCTTCGTTAGTCGGTGTCTAAATGGCGCTCTAAGTATGTCATGTTCCACGACTCTTTACTCAATGCTGATATGCTTTAGACGGCAACATCGGAGTCCTGAAGAGGTACCCCAAGTTAAAGTCAAATGTGGACAGTAGCTGACGTCTCTCTGCAGCATTATTGCCGAAATGACGGATTCCACAAACATAGCTCAGGTAAATTTACTGCCTTACGTTGGGTCCTTGTGCTAATGTACCGCAGGCCTACGCCGTTATGCCAAGTGTGTCCTCGTCCTCGGAATCTCGGCAATATCGTTTCTAACCTTTATCCTCAGTCTCTTGGTCGACAGGCGTTATATTGGGGCCTGTTATCGGCGGATTTTTGGCCAAGCCAGCGGACCGCTTCCCCACGATATTTGGGGACAACGAGTTCCTGAAGGCGTATCCTTACTTCTTGCCGTGTGCTATTCCGGCGACCTTCTCGCTCGTCGCATGGCTTGTGACATTCCTCTTCTTGAAAGAGACCGCTATTGGTCCTTCAGTAATCACCATACCCCAGCTGTGCCGGCGCAAGGATGCGGCCACCACAAAACGGGAAGCGATGGTGGAGACGGGTGCGCCAATTACCAAGGACTTGGTGTCGCCAGAGGAGCGAGCTGTTCCCGTGAGTGGGCTTTTCACCGCCCGCGTGATCGTGGCCGCGTCGAACTACGCCTGTCTGTCGCTCGTCGATATCGCATTGCGAGGTGGGATCATCCGTTGAAGCGACCGCACATCTACTAATTCAAGTCTGTCTGCCAGCGATTCATCCTGTTTTCCTGGCCACCCCGATCGAGTACGGCGGGCTCGGCCTTCCGACCCCACGTATCGGGAACCTGCTGTCCATTTATGGTGTTCTCAATGGGACATTCCAGGTCCCTACTTTATTTTTCAGTGATACCTGCAAGCACTGACGCTACCACCAGGTATTCTTCTTTGCACGGCTGCATGACTACCTCGGTAGTAAGGAGACGTTCACCCTGGGAGTCGCCCTCGCCCTGCCGACGTTTGCGCTCTTCCCTATCTTGAGTTACCTTGCAAGCAATCAAGGGATGACCATGTTCGTGTGGAGCGTCGCCCTCTTTCAGGTCATCCTCTCCATCGGGACCAGCTTCGCCTACGGTGTGTACTCTTCCCTGCTTTTCCTCTGCACCGACCTGACCCAGCTTCAAGGCGCGATATTCATATACATCTCCGCGGCCGCGCCCAACCGCGCCTCCCTCGGCGCGACGAACGGCCTGTGCCAGCTGGTCGTGAGCATCATGCGCGCTATCGGGCCCGCGGCGGCGAACTCGTTGTTCTCGCTCTCGATGGAGAAGGGGTACATGAACGGGTGGATGGTGTACTACGTGCTGATGGCGACGACGTGCGCGGCGCTGTGGGTCGCTGCACAGCTCCCGCGGCGGCCTTGGACGCAGATGGGTGTGTGATGATGGTTCCCTAGATTTTACTGGTGGTGAGTACGCGTTGTGAGGGATGGGACGGATGGGACGGTGCTCGTCGGTAGTCGTCGGACTACCGGGCGACGGCCCGTAGACTTAACCACCCTATAGGTCGGCCCAAATAGAAACTACTGTCTTTGGGCAATGTATCTTGATTTTTTTTCCAAGTTCGGTTGGGGGTCTTTGCATATCAACGATCGTCGTAAGCAGTAACCTCCTATCCCCCCTCTCCTCCATTCATGTCCGCCGTCTCTACCCCCGCCACCCCCGCTGCCGCTTTGGCCGCCGCCGAGAAACAGCTCCTCCTCGCCGAGGACGCAGAATCTCACCTCAGCTCTGCCTTTGACGGCGAGCCCGATTATGCAGCAGCCCGCGCCAACTATGCCGCACGCTCTGCCGCCGCTAGGGCGCTGCGAGACGCAGCTCGAGGACCCGCTCTTGGGGCCGCGCACGGCGCCGTCGAGAGTGTCCTTAACCACTTCTACGCCCTCGAATGGACTCTCGACCTCCCCCCAGCTATTCCTGCGGCGTTGCGGAGCGCAATCGTATCGGACTCTTTCTACGATCTGGCCGAGGTCCTTGACTACACCGCTGCCCCCCTTGAGATGTTTACTGCGTTTCGTAAAGCCTGGCGTACCCTCCACGGGCGGCTGGGCGGCCCCCATCGCCACGCTGATTATGAAACGGCGTTGAAGCTCCCTACATTGGCAAAGGCGGCAGCATTGGTTGTCGACGTACTGAACGTCAACGAGGCTGAGTTCCGCGCCATTATAGTCATGAAGACGGCGCAAAAGTCGGATAAGGAGATGCCTGACGAGCGCAGTGGTACGCTTGCTAACCTTCTCTCTTACTGCCCAAATGACTCTCTTCAGGGCAAAGTTCTACGTCTTTAACTTTTGCCATGGACCGTTTAGGCCTTTAACAAAGCTATGGTGCGTCATTTTGTTTCTGTTAGCAGCGTCCTGGTACATCTACAGCACAGTGTCTGCGTCGCCTCTCGTGCCAGCGAAGCCGGCAGCAGTACCGCGCAACCTGCCTACAATTTTATATCATTACCTGTGTAAGACTCCGCGCGAGAAACCTTTACATCGAAGAAACTACTACTTTGGTTTGGTCCAATGCATCTTGATTTTGTTGAAATCGAAGGACGGTCGGGAGGCTCAAGACCAGGTTTTTCTCAAGCTGCAGACTTGATTGGTGTAAGTAATATGCGCGTATACATGTATATGACAAGGCGAACGAAGTCGAAATTCAATAAGATAGGTGGACGCTGCCGATGGCGCGTAAAATGATACTGCTGCTGCTCGCCGCCCTCTCCCCGCCGACCGAGCACCGAAGACGAATGTTGTGTATGCCAGTCTGCGAGAACGGGTTAATTGAGCAACAGACGAGGGTCAAGGATGCTATTCAGACTCACTGTGATGCCGCTGGGAATCGCAAGATTCAAGCAATGATGCAGCTGCCGCTAGAGCCAGTGCCGCCGTCCTCGTTCATGGGCGGGAGGGCGGTGTCTTCCTTGCAGACGACGCAACTGCCGCTGGAGCCGGTGCCGTCGTCCTCGTTGACGGTGGGGACGATGTCCTCGACTTTGGAAGTGGTAGCGGTGAAGGAATCCATTGGGTGTGAGTGATGAGCGAGGGTGAGTGTGGATGCTGAGGGTCCCTGCAAGTGCGCGCGCCTTTTATAACTGGGGCCGGCAACCCGGGTGGCCCATATTGTGCGATGATCCAAGCGCTTGAGTGAGACCAGCGATCGTCGATGCTGACAATAAGGAATGGCGGGGAGAACAAAAGGACGGGGATCGGCGTCCGCAAGCGCGAGATCGGGAAAAATCGGGAGGACAAGGGCTAGATTAAAAAAAAATGTAAGACTCGGGATAAGCGCGCCGCATTGTGCAGATGTTGCTCAAGTCTTCGGGCGACGACATGACCAGGAGTCGCTGGAATAGCGCCTCGTTGAACATGGAGTGAGCAGGCGCTTTTCATCGCGGGGTTGGAAGTGCTAGAGAAACTTGCGCCTAGCGGAGAAACAACAAGTCGATCTTCGCTAGCCGCGACAAGAGGTTGACAAGCCATATTGAGACAGATTGAGACATTCAGGCCACATGAGAGTAGTCGCGCGCATAGGCCTCTTGATGTCTCACTTTTGTGCCAGGAAAGTCCGCCGCAAGACCGAGAGTCTGAATCTTTTTGCGCGAGGTAGGGGAGGAGGGCCCGTCGCGGCCGCAGAAAGAGTTTTGGCGCTGTTGATAAAGAGGCATCGACCCCAAGCGCCGGCAGCGTGCTGAGCTGACAATGAAGGTGGTAATGGTTGGGCGGAGTCACAGCCGACGGCGATGGCCGAGCGGAGTTTGAAGACTGTGAATAGTGTACATACACGATTAATATTATGGTACCAGCTAGGGAGGTACATAGGAACGAAATATCAGCCCCGTTTTGGCGGAGTCCTAGTGTCCTTGTTCAGATCGAACCGGGACGGCGAGAGTCTAGGTCGCGAGTAGTGCGCGCTTGAGGCGTCGATTCAGTGAATGGGGGAATTGGACAGGGTGGGCTTCTTCCGCGCTGGGGTGTGGTCGGTGTCCTCGTCGTCAGCGCGCGGTCGCTTATTCGTTCCATGGGCAGTAAGGTTCGGCGGCGACGCGCACGCAGATGCTTCTGACGATTCTAAAGGAAGTTCAAGGATGGCAGCAGATATAAGGTCGAGGAAATCTTGATAGTTGGTCGCTGCGACGTCGTAGGAATAGGCTGGAAATGCCTTGTCTCGGCGTGAGACGCTGACGATGGTGTCGAGCCTGGCGGTGAAGAATTTGCGCAGGTCTTCCACGAGCCTCTCGAGGATCACTGCTTCGGGCCCAGTAAATCGAGTGAGAGCCTCATCGGTCGGGTCCCGAAGAAATGAGCGTTTGTGCTGGCACAACCCAAACAGACTTTGCCTGGTGTCGTGCCAGGCGAAGAGGAGCGCCGAATACAGCATGCTTCCTTGGGTATCGTAGCCGTGGAGCGCGGCGTACAGAACATAATAAATCGATTCTATATCGTCCATGTGGTCGTGGTGACCGAGTGCCGCGGCATGCTCGATGGTGAGTGTTTTCACTGATTGGTAGGCTCGGGTGCCCTGCGACAAATTAAGTGAACGAGTTCGCCATGATTGCAGAGGAAAACACACCGTTCTGGAGTCGCCCTCGGCTGTATGGCCAGCGATGAGTTTCTCCATCTCTTTGGCAAGGTCCCAGTCAATTAAGACGCCGGACACATCCTCGTCCGGCGAAAGGAGGAGGTTAGCGAAGCTAATATCGCGGTGGAGGATGCCTTTGACGCCCAAGCTATCACGATGACCTGCAAAGGATGAGGAAGGTGTCACGGTTTCAAGTGCGAATTGACTCACCCTGAACAATGTCCCGAATCGCACAAAGCAGCTGGCGAGCGGACCGCGCCTTCTCCAAAGTCTCGCCGTACTTTGGAAGGACCAGTCGCGTGAACCACCTGCTCACCACAATCCTTCCCTCCGAATCAGAGGTCATGACCTCGTCGTCCTTGAACCCCCGTTGTGCTTTCACAGACTCCCGATCGTCGTTGTATGCAAACATCTGCCCGACGCCCTTGATACCCACGAGCTCTTTCAAGAACCCGGACTCGCGCGCGCGGCCCTCCGCCCGCCAATAATCCTTCACGATATATTGTCGGCCCTTGTATTCAGCACTCCAACAGACGGTCCCTCGCGAGCGGATCGTTCGCCGGGAAAAGACGGGCTCGTCCGCGAGCCTGAAGATCAACTCGGTTGTGTTGACCTCCCAGCACCCCGTGGTACTGTTGTACAATTCGGGGGGCGTCATCTTCATGAACCGCTGTCCGTCCTTCCAAAAAATCGAGGTATCGAATCCGAGGAGCTCCTCATTGAGGGAGCTCAGGAGGACGACGAGTTTAACGAAGAAGAGCGCGTTGGTGTGGTAGTTGATGCGCTTGGAATAGTAGCATCCCGTGCGGTCAAAACGGAGAACCCGAATCTCCTTGGCCGTCATGAGGGGGATATAAACGTGGCGGCGGTTGGATTGCTGGATGAACACTTCGCGCGCATAGACGGCGACCTGGCCTCTCTCGTCCTGGCCAAATGTGGGCTCCAATTTAACTTCCACCAGACTGCCCGCCTGGGCGTATGAAGGTTTCTCGAGGAAGTCTGTTTCCTGGGTGGCGGCAGGGCCGGTTCCAGAGAGGGAGATGTCGGGCTCCGATTTGAGGGGTTTGGCGGCCGCGCCAGCGGGGGGTATTAAGAGCTTGTGCGTCTTGTCCACTCGTCGCCGCTTGATGATCTGGCCGTTCTCCTTCTGCTCGTCCTGGTCGAAGTCGGTGACGATCGCCCGCATTATCTCGACGATTGGATCGTAAAGGGCACTTTCTTGAGTGGCATTGACGGGAATACCGGTCCAGGATTTGGTAGCATTGTCGTAACCCGTATACGTCTCGAGCCAGTCCCTGGCGTGCTGGTCCAAATTTGGGTATTGCTGGTCTACGATGGCCTGGATATGGGCTTGGAAAGGGAGGGAGACGTGTTCCTCCACCCAAGCCCCTTGCAATTCCGCGTTAACGGCAAGCTTTATGTCGTTCGCAATGCGATAAGCCGCCTGGGAATCATAACAAGACTCGTCTCGAGGTAACTCGCTCGGGGAGTCTGTAGGCGTTTTAGACATGGAGGTTTGGGGTGAAAGGTGGGGACCCACAAGCGCTACAGTTGGTCTTTCCTGTTCAGGAAATCTCTTCGAACAATGGCCTTCATGGCGCAGGGAATGCCTCGGGAGCGTGGCTGCATAACAGGAGAATATAATTTTGTGTGGAGGAGAGGCTAAGCCTCCCTCGCAGCGAGCGCTCTCGGGCCGAAACCCAAGTCGGCGCAAAGCTGCAACTAAGTAACTGAGACAGGTAGATAAGAGCTGAGTGAGTAGTGAGAAATTTGAGAGAAAGGGGATGGTGGGTGGGAAAAACTAGGGATGACGAGTAAGGTAGCGGAGAGGACGCGTACTGCGTTCGAGACGATGGTGGTCGAGGAAGAAAAAAGAATGACAGCTGATGGCCGTGCTCGCGTGCATTCCCCCATGGGTAACCCATACCAGGAATGCCTCGGGAGCGTGGCTGCATAACAGGAGAATATAATTTTGTGTGGAGGAGAGGCTAAGCCTCCCTCGCAGCGAGCGCTCTCGGGCCGAAACCCAGGGAGGCAGGCAGCGTGAAACGGTTGCCTGAGGCGACACGGAACGTGTCGGGGCCAGAGAGCCGGAGTTTTTAGAGGGCGTCGTCGCCGCGCCAGACGTCGGAGGGCGCGACAAGCATTGCAGTTGCAATAACCACAGGGGGGTCCGTGTGAAGACGGCGGTTGAGTGCGACGATCACATCGGGCTGCGTGTCGATGTACAGCTTGAAGCAATCCGAGGTCCAACGGCCGAGCCGTTGAATGTCGAGATCGGAAAGCCCCACCATTCGAGCCCAGGTCGCCGCGCCGCGGCGGAAGCTGTGGCCTGAGTAGCCCGCCGAGGCGATACCGAGCGAGGTCAGGCAGGACTTCAGGCAGTCAATGAAGATTTTCCGGGTGAAAGCTCCGTGACCCCCGCCAGACTGTTTGCGGCGCCCGACGAAGAGGGGGTCGTCAGGGTTCCCAGGGCGTGCGAGGTGGGTGACGAGGTGGTTGTAGGCGCAGGTGGATAGGTTTGTGCGCGCTATTGTGATGCGGACACTTTTGCGGAAGGGGTCGGTTTTGGAGGCGGGGAGGTCGACAGTGAGGTAGTCGCCGCTCTGGATGATAACGTCTCGGCGTTTCAGATCGAAAGCAGGATCGAACACGTCGTGTGTGACCTCGCCGCAGCGAAAGAACCCCGAGAACGACAGGGCGTAGCTTGTTTTGAGTGTCTCGGCAAGCTCCTTCGAAATTCCTTTCGGTAGAATGGGTGCCGAGAGGATGGCAATAATTTGCTCGAGGATGGGGTGGGTGATGGGAAGGCGCTCCTTGCGCTCGGCGTCCCCGTGGAAGCGCCGAATCCCCCGAATAACGCGCTCCAACACCCGGGAGGAGAACTGTTCCGAGGGGTAGCCAAGGTCGGTGTGAAAGGATTTCAACGCGCCGACGTAGCGCTTGATGGATTTGCCGCTGACCGCCGGGGGAAGGGACGCGGCCCAGGCGAGAAGGTGGGCTTCCGATGCAGGGTATGGGGAGGCGACTGAGTTGCCATACTGCCGGCCCACGAAGCGCTCGAACGACTTGCAGGCAGTATCGTTGACTCCTCGAGTGGAGCTGGCCAACCCATGCCAAAGGTAGAAGGCCACAATGTCGGGCTGGTTGACCCGTGCAGCCCAGTCGTCGGGAGGTGGGGGAAGTCGGTGCGCTGGGATTTGAAGAATTGCGGCAGGAGGTTGCGGAGGCGGTACATGTCAAATCGAGAAAGTGCGTCAGCAAGGTAATTTGACTTTGAATCGATCCAGATGCAATGAATGGAAAAATTGAGAGAGAGTGCGACGAGAAAGATCTCGCGCAAGAGAGATTGGGACGGGGCTTCTCGGAGCGACCCGCCGTTGAGGCCGTCAACGGCGCCGGTGTTATCTACACGGAGAGTAACACGGGTCCCGGCCCAAGCTGGTGTCGCCCAACATCGCAGAGCGTGGAGCACGGCCCACAACTCCTTGAATAAAATTGTCTTCTTTCGATGACGTCGGGGGACGCGCGACGCAAAGAAGTCATCCGGGCACTCCCGGGAGCCAAGATGTCCACCAATACCCTTCGATGAGGAACCACTCGCGTCGGTGAAGATGGTTACACCGGGGGTATGGGCATGTATAGACTGGATACCGTTCCAGTTGGGCAGGAAACGTTCCCACCAGTCGAGGTCACGACGCGCCTCGCGTGGGATGCGTCGGCGGCCAAATCGGTGCATCACAGAAGTGGCGTCGTAGATCCGCCGGATGAATGCGCGGCCAGCGGGGAGGATCCTGGTTGCAAACTGGAGCAGACCAGCCACGGACTGTAGGTCGAGAAGTGTTGCGGATGGGGAGGAGAGGAGGCGACGAAGGACTGAGAGGGTGTGGACGAGCTTTTCGGCCGGGAGCGAGACTGTGAATTTAACGGTGTTGATTTCGATCCCAAGAATTGTTCCTGAAGTCGCGGGAGGAAGGTCCTTGCCAGGTTTACCCTCGGCGTGTGCGGAGAAGCCGATCGCAGCACAGACCGCGCGCAAAATTTCACGGTCATGGTGGGCGGCTGCGAGGCAGTTTGGGCCTTGGGCGCCGAAGAAGTCATCGAGGAAATGGTCCAGTGATGCCCCGAGACGCTCGGACACCCAGTGCAAGGCCTCTGCGAAGAGGTTGAAGGTGAAAGGCGAGGATCTCGAGCCGAATGGGAGCCGCAGATCAACATAACCGATCCCGTCGAAGAAGAAACCATAAAGCAGGGTGTCGTCCGGGCAGACCACAATGTGGCGGAACGCACGCTTCAGGTCCATCTTCCAGATGAAGGCACCCGGGCCCAGTTCTCGAAGTCGATGAAAGAGCGAGTCGAGGGTCGTATAGACCAAGGTGACGGCGGAGGGGGAGATGCCATCATTGACGGACTGACCATCGGGGTACGAGAGGTGGTGGATGGTCCGACATCCACCGCCAGACTTCGGTACGGACCCGATGGGGGAGTAAAAGACACGGCTCTTGAGATGGTTGGGGAGGTCAACGACACGGCGAAGCTCCCCCAACTCCAGATTGGTTAGTATATCAGCCGCTGTTGCAGCGTGCTCGGACGGCGTAGCAGGAAGATTACGACTAAATACACGACCCTCCCGGGGGCCGGTATAACCAACAGAAGCACCAAAATCAATAATATTAACCAAATGTCGTACAAAGGACTGGTCGGGGTACTCGCGCATAAGGTAGGCCAGGGCGGCGCTGTGGAGGGGGCCGGCGACCTTGAATGTCGGCGGCCCAGCGACGGGGAACGAGATGGTGGTGTTGGGGCGGATGGGTGGTAGACGCGGTGCGAGTGTTACGACGTCGCACAAGTTGTGAAGGGGGTCCGAAAGTCGAGGAGCCGGTTGACGAGGTGCCGAAGGCACAGGAGGGTGGGGAGCTGACGCGGCAGACTCACCCAGCGCATCCTATCTTTTGTTGGGGCAGGCGACGTTGGCGTGGGCCCCGGCGCACGAGATACAGACATGGCTGCGGGCACAGCGGTCACCCATACGGCAGCCGTCCGCGCCGTTGAACTTGAAGCACACCTCGTCCACCTTCGCGCGCGCGGCAGGGACCTGAGGGGCCGGCGCGGACGTCAGGCGTTCCGCAAGCGGTCGCTTCTTGCTGGCGGAGGACGATGGCGAGGGGGAGAGGAGGGGGTAGCGCACGAGGCACGTCGCCATGAGGCTGGGATCGGGGATGGTCCAGCGGGTGGGGCGGAAGTTCTCCTGCAGGCGGATGCGGGTGAACTCGTAGTGGTAGAGGAGGACCGCGTTCCATTCGTACTGGGTGGAGAATTGGAGGAGGATGGTGGTGTAGATGGCGAACGCTGCCGCCACAGCGCCGCCGGTGGGGTCGATTAGGGCACGGATGCCCGCGTAGGTCGTCCATGCACCCAAGAGGGCCACAATGGACGAGAAAGCCTTCTGGAACTGGCGAGGGAGACCCGGCTCCAAAGCGTCGTCAGAGTACGACTCTGGGGCGACAACACCCGAGTCGGGGTGCCACACCATAGGACGCGCAGGCTCGCGAGTCCCCGCGTGCAAGCTTAGCTTGACGAGGTCCTCCGCGTCAAATTTTCCCTCGATGATGGAGTCCAGCACGGTGGACCTCACCCGAGGGAACCACATCGAAAGGGATTTGGAGGTGGGGGATTGAAGATTGTCAATCTCACCGGCGGTGTTGTCCGTCTGCACGGAGATGCCCCCATTCCCATTTCCAGCAGTTTGCGGAGGCGCCGCGCCGGCGAGAAGAGCGCGGATGGCCGTAGTTTCAGCGGGTGTGAAGGGGACGGGATCGGCCATGCCAGTGTGGTGTCCAAAAAACTAGGGATGACGAGTAAGGTAGCGGAGAGGACGCGTACTGCGTTCGAGACGATGGTGGTCGAGGAAGAAAAAAGAATGACAGCTGATGGCCGTGCTCGCGTGCATTCCCCCATGGGTAACCCATACCATGATAGCCACGAGCGGTCACGCATCACGCGACCGTGACTTTCGCGTGCATCCACCGCAAAAAACAGAGGGATTGCTGGACAAGTCGATAATTCCCGGAGGATTGGTACAGAGGTATAAAGGCAGGCGCGAGGGGTATTTGCTCGAGGAGTCGAAGCGATGAATCGGGAAAGTCGAGCAGTTCAAAAAAAGTGGAGCAGTTCAAAGTTTGAGTCATGAATCCGGTTTGGTTTGTTGTGTAGGGATACAGATATGCGTTAGGAATATGATAAAACTACAGTGCTCGTTGCTGCTCATGTGGGTTTGTTAATCTCCTGCTTGGCGTGGCCCTTGTCGTTCTGCAAGTTGCCCTGCGCCTGCTGGGACTTGTCGCCGGTAAGCGAGCCGACGATGCTGTCCTTCTTCCCCTCAAGACGGTCGCCGGTGCCCTCTACGTAGCCCTGGGCCTGCGCAGCCTTGTACTCGGCTTCACCGGCAGCGTGCTCCTCCTAAAATAATGAATTAGGAATGGTAAACGAAAAAGTGGTTCGGGGGAAACGAACCTTTCCGGAGGTTTGCCATGACTCGAGGCCGGTGACGTTGCCAATGGTCTCGACGATCGTCCCCTTTGTGCTGTGGAACTGGCCAGTGGTCTTACTGTTGAAAAAATCAGCGAAATCGCAAGGAAAATGTGGGAAATTTCGCGTACTCGGGGCCGGATGAAGTAGACATGTTTGATATAAGTTGTAAGTGGTTGTGTGAGTGTGTGAGAGGTGGGTTGGTTGAGTTGGAACGTTTTAGAGGATTCTCTTTTATACGGCGCTCAACAATGGCAGCGCGTCATGATACGGCTCATCGACTGGCTCCAGTGGAGTACGATGTCATGCCGGCCCGACACGTCGCGCCATCGACACGTGATCGCGACGCAGCAGCAGAAATGCGACGCAGGCGGAACGGGAGAAAGGCTGCCAATCGCAAGGGCATGATCTCTCTGCGAATGGAAAGGCAATTCTGGAATCAGGAAATAAATTACCAGTGCCCTCGCGTGGTATTCTGCCCCAGCCGCGGGTTCATTTCCCTTGAAGTTGTCGTCTCAACGCACTTTACACAAACATAACCCACTCGTATGGTTCAAAAATGGAAGAAGAAGCCCGAGTCGTGTCTCAGCTGAGGTATTTGGAATGCCTGATTTTCCCCCGTTCAAGGAACGGGTTGTTTGGATTAAACACGTTGGAAAGCTAGATACTACGATGGAGATTGAGTGGCACTGGCCCAGGAAGCACTATTGAACGCACCTTCACGATCTATAAAACGGGGATTGGGCGAAGGATGCGTGAAACCGTTTGGCAGTGGAAGCAAAGATCATAAGGGGCTCTCTCGACATGATGAAAACGCCAGAGAGCACGGGGAGCGCCACAAGTACCGCCCCCATCGCGAGGAGGCGCTTCCTCGCCGCAGCCTTGATTCGACCCACGCTCCCAGTCACGTAGGTGTTGAATAACAGTCGGTTGCCGTCCACGGCGTGGAAAACTACACCAAAAACGAGGGCGCCGTAGAGGAACCAACTTCTGCGGGGCCAGGTTGCCAGTCCATACTTTACGAACTCGAAATCGATTTCGGACGGGCCCAGGGCGTGAATCGGGGGGGCAGGGTTCATCGGATGCGCGCGGTGCGTCATGAAGTGGGGGAGGAAGAATATGATGTTGGCGTAGCCGGTGAGGGAAAGGAGGTTCGTCCAAGGACGCGGCGGGGCTTTGGAAGGTGATAAGATGCGTTTGGCGATTCCTGAAAGGGAGTGGACGACAATTGGGCCCAATAGCAGGTATTTTTCGCCGAATTCAGTTTGATAATACTCGCGACCGAGAAGCTGGTGGGATTGGGCTTGAGAGAAGGAACCCAGAGGATATAAGAGATGCAGACCATGGTCTGTGACGCCAATGAAGAGCCACCGAGATTAGCTAGCATCGGGGCTGTGAGGTGGATTAGGAGGAAGGTGCTGATGAAGGGAGCAGAGCCATGGATAAGTTTTGTCAGGACGGGGAGGGTGATTTGGCGAAAGCTGCGCTTGGGGACGTTGTGGGGATCGGAGGACATGGTGGTTGCGGTTGAAGTTGAAAGTGATGCCGGCCGCGTTGTGCCGAGCCGACCAAAGTCGGTTTGGCCTTGTGTACGCGTTTCTTGCCACCATCAAATTCCGACTTGGACCGTGCGCTCACCTATCGCGGCTTTAGCAAACCCTGTTTTTATCATTTCAAGGGCAAGGTCGACCGCTCAAGGCAATTACTCAGGCCAGCCGCGATCCCCAGGCGATCAAATTCTGGAATTTTACCGTTCCCGCAAGACAACCGCAAGATGCCATTCTGCGAACCAGGGTCAACTCCCGCTACCCCCTGGCACCTAGGTTAATACCTCTGCTCTCTGGTACAGTGGGCCGTCTCAAGACGGACTCGGCGCCCTCTTATCGGCTGCGCTCACAGGAGTTCAGCTTCCAATTCGATATTCAGGCGTCCCGCAAACTTACCTCCGCTGTCGGTTTCAACCTGGGGGAGGTTTATTGCCAGTGAGGAGTACTTTCCTTACAACTTGCGTCGCGGTTTTGATGCTGTGTTCTTCTAGCTCAAGCCCTGACCGCGACCGAAGCTTCAAGAGGTTGGGGCTGCCTCCAGGTAGGCCAACCGTTTCACGCAGTGTATTCCTGCTCAATTCAAGTCAGATTCCTCAAATTTCTCTCCGCTGCGCGGCCGTCGACGGGAACCGACTTACCGTGGATTTCTCAAGTACTCAACCCAAACTCTTCAAAGTTTTCTTCGCTGCGCGGCGTGTTCAAATTCCTCTGCGCATGCGTAGTAAGTGCTTCACCCGCATTCCATCCTACTGACCTTTCGGAAGTCTTGCCAATCTCAACTCAACGCAACTTCCTCAAAAAATTCTTCGCTGCGTGGACCTCGACGGGAACTGAACTTACCGTGGATTTCTCAACTCAACTCAGCTCAACCTCTCCAAATTTTCCTTCGCGGCTGCCAGCAGGAACCCAACCAAACACGGTTTTCACCGTCTCCGAAACTTCGCCAAATTTTGCTTCCGCTGCGCGGCGCCTGTGTGGTGAGTTTTTCACCCGCATGCTAACCCGAACTAACCTCTCGGTGGTTCGAATCAACGACGAACTTGTGATCTCAGCGAAATCTTCAATTTTTTCTTCCGCTGCGCGGCGCTGGTGAGTCCAATTCAACTTGCTTTCTCCCACATCTTGCTGAAAGCGCGTCGTAGAACCTAAAGACGCGTCGAAACACGGTAATTTCATGTAAATACGCGTAGAACCGAGTAAATACCTTGTACTCCAGGAAAATGGCATCCTGAGGACTCCAAAATCGCAAAAATTTCTCGTGACTTCCCGCTGTGAGCCAAACATTTGCAGGGTCCGTGCGCAGGCCCTCGAGTATATAGCTGCGACGTCCGGGCGACGGTCGACTTAGCGTGAGGTCGATGAAGTGGGTGCTTGGTGGCACGTGACCGTGATGCAATCCTCCTCCTCCCTCCTCCACCCCGAAAGCTTCCACCCCGTCTTCAGCACACGAATCACCGCCCAATCCCTCCTCAACTGCTCCCTCCACCTCCACTATGCCCTCCCCCGCATGCTCTTCGTCGACCCCTTCGAGCTAACCAACCGCGCCGCCGAATACACCTTCAAATACGCTGGGCCGTCGAATCTAGAGCTCCCCGTCGCCGCGCTCGACGAGGACAAGGATGATGCCCCTCTGCTCCTCACCGTCGCGCAACCGCTGCCACCCGACGGCGGCGTCCTGGAGGTGGAGGTCCCGCTGCACGTACGCTACGGCCCCGCCGCGCCCAACACGTCCTTCACACTCACCGAGCTCCCCTGGCCCGCCGTATTCCTCGCATGTCCCACAGAAACCCGTCAGTGCAACCCTCTCATCCCCCCGTGTAAATCATTTGAACTCAGGACTCATCCACTTGCACAGTCGAATCCACCACCCCCCTCCCCCCAATGCCGCACGCCCTCACGCTCCCCTTCGCCGGCATGCGCATCACACACCTACCACCCCCGCCAGGCGCGGTGCCCACAGAGCTCATCCGCACCCCGGTGGGCGACACGGCGGACGTCGCCCGCGTCGAGCTCGGGACGGCGCTCGTCGTGCTGCTCGCGTTCGTCTACCTCGTGCGCGCGACGCGGCGGACGGTGGCGCGGAGGGGTGGGGTGCTCTTGTCGGTGAAGGAGGAGTGAGCGAGGTTTGATGAATGCATCCGTATTTTCTCCTAGGCATATTCAAGTTTGTTCCTCGCGCGTATATCTGCGTGTCGCAGTGCGATGCGGCTTTACTCGCCCACGAGCAACTTTGTGTGCATCGCCTGCAGGACTATCTGACGGCCGAAGAGTCCATCCTGCCCTTCATTCACAACGCGTTTCGTTTGTTGGTGCCCACACTGGCAGTCTGGCCCCACAGACATTGCGCGCGCGTTTACCATGCTGGGACAGAAACTTACGTTGTACGCCGGGCACTATAACGCGTCTATCTCGGCCCCCGCCCTGGAACTGAGCCCATATCGCGTGCGAGACGCCGTCAACTCGACGTCCTTACTGGTTCGCGCTTTCCCATATTCGACACCCGCGTCGACAGGAATCTTATCAAGGGGGTCAAGTCGAGAGGGCGCTGATGTCTTTCCGGACGCACACCGAGTCGTAAGGCCCACACCGACAGTCGCATTTGCGTAAGATTTAATGACCGAGCTTCGTCTGCCTATGCCCGCAATGCCACCGACGTATCGGGAGGACCTTCATATGCATCGCGGTACATCTGAGTTCATTTACATGTTCCCGTAGCTTGTGCTGAAGCCTATTCACAAGGGTCGATGTCGAGTACTCAATATCAATGCCGTGACCCATTCCACGGCGACTGACCGAACGAGACAAGCCGTTGGGGCCTGCGTTAACATCGACGTACGCGCTCCGTCCACAGTTCCTTCTAAAAGCCCGGTGAATAACATTGGGTTTGAACTATAATACAAATGGTGAATGCTCTCTATGTACGCTGATACAACACTATGATACGTTTTTGTTTTTATAAATACAGTCCTTTGAGGAGCTACATCTTAGACATAGGCCCTCTTTTTGGCTCCTCGGACGACGTCTTTGACGGTCCGGAGCCAATTGACACCTCGTTCTAGTTGCTCTTGAGCTCCGTGGGTTCCGGTGTCAATTTTCGCCAGCAGCAATCGCCGGACGACTCGTGTGTCCTCGTCCTCGTTTTCCGCCAGCGTCGCGGCCAGGGAAACGGACGAGTGAGAAGAGTACATCGAGGACAACGATGCGATGCTGGACTTGGTCGAAAGCTGGCCTGGCGCGACGAAGAAATCGTCGCCCAGTGTGTTGCTAGAAGTCAAGCGAATTTTTGCGACGGCCACTTCACGTTTCTGAGGCGGACAGAGGAAATCAGAGAGAGTGAACCGAAGCAGCGGAAGAGGCTCACTTTGAGCGCTCTTTTGACAACACGCTCTGCCCGGGTGGCACAGCGATCAACGAGGGCGATGAAGTGCTCCGCCTGTGAAGTGAATTAATGTAAGCGACTATTGTTCCGATGGAAGGAGGGAGAGACAGTGTTTACCGAGGCAATACATTCCCGGATGCGGTCCAGATCCCGACTGGCAGCTTGAAGCGAAGCATGGGATGTTCGGAGGAGCCCGTCCATCCAGGCATCGGGCGACAAGTCAAGGGCCACGATGGCGGGAGTAGGGTAGACATCCGCTGAGACGACGGCCGCCGCGTTGTCGACGTGCTCGAGTATCACCTCCAGTTTCCGCGGTGCATTTGCGTGCTGGGGGAGCGCAGCCATTGAGACGTCGACGACGTCGGCGAGGAGAAGCTTCCGCTTCATCCACGCCTTCAACTTTGTCGTCCCGCTTCTCCTCAGCGTCTTCGGAGACGTGGTCCTTTCCTCCGTGTCGACGGTGAGCTGTTCGACACCGAGAATGATGCGCTCCACCGACGCGTCCTTCGCTTCCAGCAAGAGAGCGCCAGAGTCGTCGTCGCCCACTGCCGTGGCTTGGGAATCCTCCGATTCGCGATTGACGCGTCTCCGGGATGGGAGCGGCGCGAGGCCACGCGCCTTCATGGCTTGCCCGACATCGTGGCATGCGCGGTCCAGGACCACCTGCATCTTGTCCGTGTTCCTGCGCAAGTTCTGCACGTCCTTCGTCGCCTCGTTCGTGACCGTGCGATAGTGCGTCGCCACGACCGCAGTGATATCGGCGGCTTCTCGAATGAGGTTGTCGAGGAAGCTGAGGTGGAACGCGCTCGCGTTGTGGTTCTCGGAAGGCGAGGTGAGACGGAGGTTGGCGAGGAGTTGCTCCGACGAAATGGAGATATCGACGTCGAGGACGGATGTCTCGTCGTCGCGAGGAGGCGTGGTGGAGAGCAATGAAACGAGGGAAGTCGAAGAAGCGGAGGGACGGATCGTGTGGCAGGAGAGGGACGAGCCCGAGCGAAGATCTTCGAATTGCTCTCCGAAGGCAGCGCGGAATTCTGGTTTACACACTTCCAGAGCTGTGAGACTATGTCCGATATTAGCAACGACCACAGAACCAGGATTAGTTGAGGGTACGTACCCTCGAGCATTCCGGAGCTCCCTGACGGTTCCAGATGTATCGCAGTCCAACAGGAGTACGAGCACTTCTATACAGTTGCCTGTTTCGGCGGCGATGTGAATGCAAGTCTCGTCCTGTTTATCTCTGGCCGCCAGCGGACTCTGGAGGTCGTGGACGAGATGGTTGATGAATTGGTACAAAGAGATGCGTAGTTCCGGGCGATCGTGAGGGAGGCGGCGAGGGGATTGCGCGAAGCAGTGCAAGGGCGTCCAGTGCTCGTGCTCAGTGAACAACGACATGACTGCACCAGCGCAGTAAAGAGCATCGAGGATCAGGATCGAAGGGTGTTCCGCAGAGGCACAGTAGTGGATGGCACTCCAACCGTTCGTATTGGGAAGGTTCACAAGTACAGCAGACTGAGGTTGGGGTGGAGCAGGAAATAACAAGGAGTGGATGAACGCGACGTCGGAGGACATGACGCATTGGATGAGAGCGGCGGTCGTGGAATGGCTTGAAAGAGGGGGTGGCGCGAAGATGCGGGACGGCGAGAGGGCCTGGCTAGCAATGCGGAGAAGGTGATCAGAGTTGGGAGCGACTCGAGCCCGGCCCGGAGACTAATAAAACATTAGTTGGACCCTGCATCAAGGAATGGAGCGTGTCTACCTGGCTCTCCAGACAGCGATGTCGGCGAAGGGCTGTCTCGCACAGCCAGACGAGCTGGGGGTACGGCAGGGCAAATTGAATGGACGTGCGGTGGTTGCCATCGCCCAAATCCGGACGCGCTCCGTGGCGAAGCTACAGGACAGGTCAGTGGAGCCTTCTTGAATGAGGAAGTAAATAATACCAGTAGTTGTACCACTTCGAAGCGACCGTCTCGGGCGGCATCTGGTGCTTGGATCAGACAGGGACATCGGGGCGAAGGTAGAAAACGTACACATGAGCGCCGTCGCACCGTGCACATCCATACCATCCACCGACACGTATTCTGAGCTCTCCTCGAGGAGCAACCGAACTATGTCACTCATATTCAGCCACGCAGCCATCCCGAGCGGCGTTACCCCGCGGTACGCCATTTGCGGGGCATTGAGCGTGAAGAGCGACATTTGGGAATCTCCCAGGAGCGTGCGGACGACCTTGAGGTGCCCTGGAGTCGTAAAAGACGCGTTTAACGCGTCGGGGTTCTGCCAGCTGGGAGACGGGAGGAAATCAGATTTTAATATTTAATTTCACACGGCTCGACGTACTTTTCGCCAGCGACGGCACACATAACCGCGGTCCGTCCCGCTAGGTCGAGGTCGTTGACGCTCGCGCCAGATCGGAGGGCGCGACGGACGCCGTCGTCGTGGCCCATGAGCGCGGCCTTGTGCAAACCATGGTGATCAAAGGAGGGTTGGGCGCGTCGAGCCATGAGAACAAGGAAAGGAGGCGAGGAAGAGAAAGGGGAAGGTGGCGAGACGAGGAGGAGTGAAGAAGACGCGTGAGATAAGTGAAGGCGTTCCGTGTCTCCTGGAGGGACGACAGAGGGTGAAGAAAAAATTATGAGAGGCCTGCCATAAGTACTTGGTCTGGATCATGGGAACGCAGGGTGTCCGGCACGGAGGAAGCAACGCAACGAGGCGAAGGGCATCAAGATCTGTCTGGCTGGTCATGCCGGTGGGACTGGGCGCAGTCGGGATAGAAGGCGGGGGAATATTCGAAACCGAGCCGCGTCGAGGCCTCGAGGCGGAAAACGTCGGCAAACGCTCTATTCATCCCCAAGCGCGTAGAGTGAATTTCGGTGATACATATTTTGATTGA
Organism: Mycena filopes; assembly: GCA_029281495.1. Taxonomy (NCBI): domain Eukaryota; kingdom Fungi; phylum Basidiomycota; class Agaricomycetes; order Agaricales; family Mycenaceae; genus Mycena; species Mycena filopes. The sequence goes on along the minus strand of JARIHR010000094.1, from coordinate 108,353 downwards.
TATGACTGCAAGAGTGCAGGGTTGGCGCGGTCGGCGGCGGTGGCCACGTATGGCAACTTGAAGCGTCCATTTCTTACGAGAGAGAACCATTCGTTGGAAGGTATGAGCCTAGTTGACCGAGTGAACCGATAATTCTGTCGTGGGCGTTTGTAGGCGTCCCACAAGGAGGGAAACCCAAACGAAATTTCGCCCGAGATCGGCATATCATGGCACAATACATGGAGCTGCCACGGTTGGTGAAGACAGGTCACAGTTGAAGGCAAAAGGAAACGTTGCAAGGATAGCGACGGAAGACCCACGGTGGATTCGGAGAAATGGATATGTGATACTTGTGAAAGGGTTCGGCACTTTCGAAATCGACGTGTCGGCGTTCAAAGTTGGGCGCGATTCTGGCGGGAAAGGTCTACGACGCTTGAACAGCCTTCAGCAGGAACTGGGGAGGTAAACAAACCGAGAAAAAGGCAGGAATTGCGTTACCAGATGGCAGCTCCGAGACTGCGGTTACGGTGGGACTCGGAGTGAAACCCGCCGGCTGGGCTCGAGGGTCGACTGGAGATTGCTCCGTATGCAGATTACGGGTGGATTTAAGCACAAGGACGGGATGTAGATTGGTTACAATTGAGTGGCGTTACGGGATGAAGTCGGAGGTTGCGGAGTTTGTGACTTGGCGGAGTTTCAAACACGGGCACGTGATGATTGGAAGAGAGACAGGGGCTTTGACCCGAAAATGGTCTCCTTCGGCGGCAGGCGTCGCGGGAGGCTGCGGAAGGCTTGCCTTCACAGATGACGGGTTGGGGCAACTGGCAGCTGCGCAATACTCGATTGTGGAGTTGCATTGGAGCGGTCGGGATGATATGACGCGTCGACTCCAATGACCGAGTCGGGGTCACGGCGTATAAAAACGGCGTCGAGACCACGAGAAAATTCAACAACCCACTCACACTCACACTCATCTACCAAACCTTTCAACTCATATCAATCATGTCTTCCTCTGGCCCCGAGTATGTCGATTTCACCTTGCTTTTCGTCAGGGTTTAATTCGTTCCTTCAGTAAGACCACCGGTCAGTTCCACAGCACAAAGGGCAACGTCGTCGAGACCATCGGCAACGCTACTGGCCTCGAGTCATGGCAAACCTCTGGAAAGGTTCGTTAGCATTCAACTTGTGGAAACCTGGTCTAATTCCTATTCCTTAGGAGGAGCACGCTGCCGGTGAAGGAGAGTACAAAGCCGCACAAGCCAAGGGCTATGTTGAGGGAACTGGAGACCGCATTGCCGGCAAGAAGGATACCGTCGTTGGTTCAATAACCGGCGACAAATCCCAGCAGGCACAGGGCAATGTGCAGCACGACAAAGGCCAGGCCAAGCAGGAGATCAACAAGTAATTTGCGCAACCCGAAACCAAAGGAATTGTAGTTTATAACACCATATTGTATCATAAATTCAACTGTTCAACGCGATTCTCAAGTTTGACGTCAAGGGATCAAGTGGCAGTGTTACCCTCTTCCATTAACTTCGATGTGCCATTTTGCGCGATGGTGCAAGGCAACATCTGCGCTTGTGCTTGAATATGCTTTATGAACCTATGAGCCCGCAGATCCCCTGTCTTGGTGCACGGAACTTTTTTGGTGGTCTGAGACACCCCCTCTGTGCTCCTCTTCGCGCATCGCAAGTCAAACCTCAGGGGCCTCAAGAACACTTCTATGCCTCCGATGCTCTTGTGCTTATGGTCCGGCATCGTCTCCAGCCTTTACTCTCACTCCTACATCGCAGACTCGAAGCCCAGCGAACCATTGGAGGTCTCGCTACGAACAGGGACGTTCAGAGGTGCTTCGACTGGGAAGGGCACTGAGAAGTGGCTCGGGATTCCGTTTGCGGCGCCTCCCGTTGGACCACTCCGATTCAAGGCTCCGGTGCCACTCAAGACGCTCCAATTCGAAGGCGTCCGGAACGCCTCGTCGTTTGGCAATGCATGCCCTCAACCGGACTTCGACTGGCTCAATGCTGAGATTGCAGAAGACTGTCTCTTTTTGAACGTACGTGCTCCTCCGCTCTCCCAAAAGCAGGGTTCTTCATGCTACGGCCAGGTTTGGAGACCAGAGAACACCACCGCCGACGCCAAGCTGCCGGTGTTATTTTGGCTACATGTGAGCGCGGTGGGCCCAAGTTTGAGCAGCCACACTAATCAAGTTTAGAGCGGAGGCTATAGCAACAAGTAACACACATTCAAGCACTTTTTTGGGACCGTACTGACCAATCTCCAGTGCTGCGTCTAATCGCGACTACGACCCTACGTGTGCGTGGATCTATCTACTCTCCAGTCCGTGCACTGAAAAATATCTCAGTCCTTATTCAGAGGAGCGTCGCGATCGAGAAACCAATAATATTCGTCTCAGCGTCCGTCGTGCCCTCGTGAATTTGTTCCTCGACTGACAACGTTGTCTAGGAACTACCGTGTCAATACCTTTGGATTCGTAAATATCTCCGTTCACACTGCGACGAGTGACTGACAGTACGCCATTAGCTCGCCAGCGCAAGTGTTCCGCCTGAAGATCTGAATGCTGGCCTCCTCGACCAGCGCCAAGCTTTGCTGTTTGTGCGAGACCACATCGAGGCATTCGGCGGAGACCGATCTAAAGTGAGCTTACTGTGCTCAGCAAGGCTCATGTGGTAAACTGAATAAATACAGGTCACTATCTGGGGCCAGGTAGCCACTTCCCCTCGTTCAAAGTCGTTCATCTGACCGTATTTCTAGTCCGCCGGTGCCGGAAGTGTCGAGGCGCACTTTATCTATCCGCCTACTGGGCCGCCGTTGTTCAGGGCGGGTATAGCAGATTCGTCCACAGGTCCTTTGTGAGCCAGCACCGGAAACTGCGTCCGTCCTTCATCTAACCTCACGACTATGACTTCTCAGCAAAAACTCTCCCGCCTCCAGCACGTACGACAAGGCCGGCAAGCCGTTCGACCGGCTGCTCTCCGCAACGAGTTGTATGCCTGGAGCCGGTGCCCTCGAATGTCTTCGAAACGTTCCTTTCAAGGTGGGATTATCCCTTCGAGCGTAGAGAATACCTGTTAACTTGCGTGGTCTCAGCAACTCTTGGATATCAGGTCCGTGCTTACTATCTTCGTCAATCACCGACGCTCATACATACTTCCGATGGCAGCAACTCGATGGTCTGGGGAGCTATGACCATGCAGCTATGGGAGCCCACGGTCGCGGCTGGCAGCATGATCCCCGAAAGAGCTTCTGCCAGGATTGCTCGAGGCGACTTCCTCCGTCTGCCGTACCTGAGCGGCACAAGTGTCAGTAGTAGTCTCCTCCTCTTTCCAGCGTCGTCGCGCGATTAACGCAACACCACAGCTCAACGAGGGCACCATCTACAGCAGACCTGTCTTGAACCGCAGGCTATCTGGCGCAGCCGAAGACGCCGCGTTCAGGGACTTCATAGAACACACCGTCATCGACGCCAACCCCATCTCCCCCGCCCTCCTGGACACATTCCTGAAGATGTTCCCCGCGAACGACACCTCCTTCGGCGCCCCGTTCAACACCGGCGACTCCCTCTTCGACCGCGGCTCCGCTTGGTATACAGCCTTCATGTTCCTCGCTCCCCTCCGCACCTTCTTCAAGGCGGGGGTGTCACGGCAGCAGAAGATGTTTGCGTACCAGTTCCGCGATGGCGGCGAGATTCCTATGGGAGGTGATACCATATTCGTTCGACTCTACCGCGGCGACCTCGCTGACGTGTTATTATCGTGCACTTGTCAGTTGCTCACGGTGCGGAACTACGATACCTCTTCGGCCCAGTCGGCGGCGCGGACAGGGATTTCGCGCTCCGGATACGCGATTTCTACATCAATTTTATCTATGACCTCGACCCCGGAGGTGTGTTGCTTCCTCTTGTCCCGCATAAAATGTCCGCTGAACGTTCCAAGCTGAATGGCCGGCGTATACACTGGATGGAAGGCGCCAGGTGATGCAGCTCAAAAGGAATAATATTACCATGATCGCAGACGGTGTGTTGTCTTAGCGTCCCCCTTCCAGCATTCGCCTCATACTGACGGCGAATACGTAGACTGGGACGTAGACAAGACGGACTTTTTGAGCTCTCAGGAAGTCTTAGACCAGTTTGAAAGGCGGTGAATACGCGCTAGTTGATGATATGTAATTCAATCGCGTTCGGTTGGGTGCAAACCCGCAGAGTTGAACCGTGTGAATCAATCCGGAGTTTCCCGTCATGTTCCCACGGTTGAAATGTTGAAAACTGGACGAAATTGCACGTTCATCTCCAGATCGTTTTTTCCCCCTCATGTTTGTCACGCAGTAAACCCAAAATTCATTGCGAGTCATTCATTACACTACGGAAGCTCAGGTAAATCGGAAACGAGCACTGTTCACCCGTTTCTGGGGGACTTCCCAGCCTCTTCTGCGGTCGGCTGATGAGGTATCATCGACCGCAGCGGGAGAAGAATTAGAGCTGTCCGCTGTGTTCGTACTATCACCGCCCGACAGAATTGCGCTGGCGCTGCTGTTATCGTCGGAGTCATCGCCAGCGCTGGCAGACTCATCGCCGGAGTCGGGGTCACCGCTCTCGTCGCCCTGGCTCGAGCCCTCCTCGCTGCCGGTGGAATTGCCGCTCGCACTTGAGCCGATCGCCGACACTGTCGCGGATGGAATGTCGCCAGCGCTAGACTCGTCGCCGGAGCTCTCGTCGCCCTCGCTGCCGGTGCCAGTCGAATTGCCGCTCGCACTTGAGCTAATCGCCGAGTCTGTCATGGATGGACTCGTGGTGTCGTCACCGCTGTCGCCGCCATCCGGAGGGCTGGTGGGGATCGGGGTGGATGCTGAATCCGTCATGGAAGATCCGCTGTCTGGGACATCAGTCTCAGTCCCCCCATAGCCTAGCAGCAGCCATCAGGAATGAAATAAGAGTAAGTGTGAATGAGACGGCCCACCTGGTTGCCCCGGGGTTGGCGCGGCGCCAGGCTGGCCCGGCAAAGGAGCCGATCCGGGCGTTGTGGAGTTTGTCGACGGACATGACGGTTGCATCGACGGAGGTGCGCTCGAGCAGGCACAAGTGCCGGTCATCAATTCTGCCAGGGCTGAACGGACCGCGGGCACGAGATCGAACGCGGAATACGGAGCGAGATCTCTGCGAGCGATTTGGTGTGAATTTTCTTCATCGGCCTCAAACTCTCGATCCAAAATGTCGCTGGCGTATCGGATTGCCTTGAGGGCATTCTCACGAGCGATGCGGCGCTCGTTGGTCGATTCCCTCGATCTTTTGCGGCCACTGAGGACACGGGGGACACGGGAGTCCAGATTGGGTCCACCGTGCGGTGATTTTCTCTCGAGGTCACCGTGAGATTGCCAACCGCGCCTGCGCCCATTTTAAGTTGGTTGAAGTCATCATGCAAGGAAGGGACACATACGGAATGGGGGCGCAGAAAGTTGAAGCGACATTCAAGCCGATGGCGACCAAAAGTACGTTGGACGTTGAAAGGAGCATCGTGATGACAGAAGGGAATGTTCAAGAATGTGATGAAGAATGAAGTCGACTTGTGAATGAAGACAAACCTCTAGGCAACCGGTACCAAAGAGGGAATGTGGGGAGCGCAGCTGAGGAGTTCATACTGTCGTGCCCACATTTTATACGGTCCCCAACGGCGGAGAATTGCTGGCAAGGAAACTCGGGAAAGTCCAAAATTAATCGAGCAACCTAGCACCAGTGAGATCCGTTACAACCACCGCTAACTTTGGAATATCTACGGTGAGTGGAACGGCGTCTTCGCCTGGATCTTTGATGTCCGCGAAAGTCAGATTTGAACTCGTTGTTACTCCAACCGCGGTGGTGCCAGTGACATCTACTTGAAGAGACCCTTTTATAGAAATAGCTTGTCGTTCCCCGCTTGACGGCGAGGTGTTGGCGGAGTTCGGAGCGAGTCGTTAGCGCATCGAATTTCGACGAAAACGTTAGGTGAAGTGGCTTGTTAGGTGGATTGGTAAGAAAGCGCTAGCTGAGGGTGTTTTTTACGCGGATAAGTAGTCCTCGTAGCCAGACGCTTCAACCGCAAGCTGGTCTGTTGAAGTGGAAAGGATGAGAGCTGTTGACGGGAAATGCCGAACTGCGATGCTGGTGCTCGGCACGTAGTTGTCGTTCTTCCACCACCATGGCTGGAGCGAACTATATGGGCGGCAAAAGGTGTGGATGGTAGTTGCCTGCAGCAGTTTTCATCTCTGACAATCTGCAGGAACGCGGCAAGAGCACGCTCCAAAGACGCGACTGGTCGAGCTCACAAAAACTTCTTCGGCCGTCAACGACTCGATATTCTTTCGAAAGGGTTGAGTGGTCGAGCGCCGAGCGGTGGCAGCTCCAGTGGACTTGGCCCTCGCATAACCGCGTCCGATATCGCGCTCTCACACGCCAAACACTTCGTCCCACCCCTTGACCGTGAAGAGGTCGTCTTCAACTCCAATACGACTCCTTCCGGGCCCACACACCTCACGAACCGGACTTCGTCTCATATGGGCTCAAGCTCGGGAAGTCGGTCCAGAATCCTCGAGGCACTCGACACCACTGAGCGTAAGCATTCTTAGAGTGGTCGTTTTGAACTTGATACAAAGCGCGTCTCAGCTGTGGCCATGCGAGCGGCCATGAACAAGATCCTCTCCTTTCCAGATCTGGCAGGTCTCTCCACTCAGCCTCGCTCGCCACCTCGGAGGACGAAGCGGCCTTGTTCCGGCATTTCTTATCCATCGAAAAGAGAGCCGAAGCGGCAGGTGCGTTCTTAACAATCATTCAGCACGCGAATATACTGACAACTCGCGGTGTAGAAAACCCGAATCTCTCCTTCGCCGTCTCTCTCGAACGACCACGACTGCGAAAGCAACGAACATTATTCCGAGGGAGAGAATGACGAGGCGGCAAGTCTCCTTCCCCACATGAATCCTAACTGTGTTAAATTGCTGTACCAGGACTTCGACTTCGACGTGTGGCGCCAGCGACCGCAGACTCCACTACGTGCTGAACCCACGGCGGACAAGGAGAACCAGCTCGAGTCTCCATTTATCCTCTATGATGGGAGGTCGCCATCGCTCCCACACTCTCCAAGCCATTCCGCTGTCGCATCTGCATCTCGTCTTGCAAGCTTTTCCCTGGATCCTCTACCCAAACTCCCATCGCAATTGGCTGAAAATGCCTGCACGGCCGTTACGGATAACTTATACAATTACCAAGACCCATGGAACGCCATCGGACACATTCTCGGTCTCGAAGACCCTCAACAGAGTGCGAAGCCCATGTCGCACCATCCTTTCGACTTTTTCTCTTGCGAATCTCTAACAACTGGCACTGACAAGACTGCCTCGAACGCCGACGTCGATTCGACCAAAATCCACTGCCCTGCTGATGCTGCCAGTCCCAGTTCACAAACCGACTCCCATAACTCTACCCACATTCACCAGATGTCGTCCCATGACGGAAATCCAACGGAATTCGACCCTCGCGAAACGACGCTGGAGCGTGACAGCCAAGACGTCGAACTGGAGCCTCTCGTTCATTATAGTTCCGACGAATACAATCCCTCGCTCGCCGACGAACAGTCGCCTTCTCACGCAGACTCCGTTCCCGGAATCTCCCCAAACTTCCTTTCGCCTCTCGCTCTATCTCCTACGAGCAGCTTGCCTCCTCCTCTCAACCCCGAGTTTCGCGACGGGCCTCGCTTCCCGAAGTTCCCGAAGTTTCCTACACACCATAATCTGCATTCACCACCAGACGCCATCTGGCGCTTCAGGACGACACCATTACCACCACGTTCCCAGGGCTCTTTCGAATCTTCTTCTTCTTCTCCACCTTGCGTGCCTCCCGAACTGCCTCGTTTGGCACCACCACCAGCCGCTATCTCGCACATCGGAACAATACAACCGCCACCACCGCGCCTCCCCCAGAACTCTTTCAAACTCTCTCCTCCGCCTTGCGCACCTCCCAACCTGCCCCGGTCGGCGTCTCGCTCACCGGCCTCCGTTGTTGCGCCTATGCGAGCCGACGATGAGCCCGACCCCCGCCCCCCTGCCGAACCAAGGAAACAATCCATCTTCAAGCTCGCTCGGAGCGAATATCCGGAACCCAAGATGGCGGTTATCAATACCGACGACGCAGGGGGCTGCAAACCAGAGCGAGTGGAGAAGTTGTTGTCTTGTTCCCCGGGCAGCAGCAACAGCGGCGCAGGAATCGGAATCGGAATCGTCAGCAGCTCGCAGTCGGATGTGCGGGAGAAGTTTTTTGGGGATCTTTGCCTTTTTGCGGACGACGCGGACGACGCGCCGGAGAGCGATGACTGACTGAGATTTGTTCGTAGAAATAGTCCGCAGTGTAAAATAACCTCCGGATCCCAGAATGAAGACTCTTCCGGCACACTCGACCCGACGGCTTAACTTCATCCTGAACGCCTCGGATTCCGTATGTATGTATGTCGTGAACCCAAATAATACTCTCTACTCTACGACTGGTAATATAAACAGCACAGTCCGTTCCGACAGTGTATATATGTATGGAACGGCCGTTTAAGGCTATAGTACAAAAATGGTGGGTGGGTGGGTGGTTCTACAAGCGCTGAGCACGGAGGGGGTGGGGGTCGGGGTCTATGCAAGTAGGGAGGGCGCGGACGGAATGCGGCGCGAATGTACGATACACAATACTGTAACACGATACATATATATCGACGGTGGGGAGGGGTAACACTGGGTAAAAGGAGATTGCGCGTCGGGGAGACGAAACCTGAAATAACAACGACTGCGGACCGCAGACTCCATCGGCTTTAGCACGGAGTCGCACATACGCACATATGCTATGTTATGCAGAGAGACCGAGACCGGGAGACACCTAAAGCTTGGACAGCATGAGCCCGATAACGACATACCCGATCGTGGCGGGGGGCGTGACGACGCAGTATGCCCAGAATATGGTGCGGGAGATGAGCCGCTCGAAGGCGTCGCCTGAGGCGGCTTGTGTTATCTGGGGATAGTTTCCACTTTGAGTACGAAGAAGGAGGAGGGGAGGGGGGAGGAGGAAGAGGAGCGTACCTGCGCGAGGGTGAGCGCCGGTGGCGAGCTCACGAGTAGGACATTTGCCACGACGAATACCGGGCTAATGTTGCATACACAGTCAGTCATGAAAACAACAAGAGGCCAGGGGGAGGTAAAACAAAACGCACTCATCAAACACGGCGTGGAAGTCATACTTCGCGCACAGGGCCATGAGCGGTAACAGCAGCATCGGCGTCAGAATCATACGCGCCAGCACCGCGATCACCACCGTCTTCGTCTCCCCCGGTCTTGTCTTCGCGCGCGCAGGCACCTCGCCGTCCCGCCGCTGCTGCTTCCCAAACATCTCCCGCACGCTCTCGAGCAGCGACGTCGTGCTCTTCGACGTCTGTATCCGCTCGCCCACCCCGGCGTGCCCATTCCCATTCCCATTCAACGTCGCGCCGTTAGCGGTGGCGGAAGGCTCGGGAGGGGCGGGGTAAAAGTACCCCCCAAGCACGATCAGCGTCAGCGGAATCGCACACCCGCCCGCGGAGGTCACCGCGCCCTTTATGGGCTGCATGTGTTCGTCCAGCGCGTGCTGCAGGGGCTGCACGCACGCGACGATGAGCGACGCGAGCGCGGCCCAGAGGGGGACGGTCATGAACTCGTTCAGCGCCGCCCAGGCGACGCGTATGCGGCGTTTATTCCGCCGCCAGCTCGAGGACCCGCCCAATGCGGAGGGCTGCCGGATGGGGCGCGAGGGGCGGCGGACGTGCGTGGGGAGGGTCGCCACGGTGGGGTCGGCGTGCAGCGGTAGCGGCTCCGCCTCGAAGTCGTCGGAGTCAGAGTCAGATGACTCGGGGCTGCGCACGAGCGTCGACCCCGAGGCGGAATTTGGCGCGCTGTCGATGTCGGGCAGTTTCATGCGGCTCTGGTTCGGCGAGTTGGGGAAGGAGTTGTAGAAGCGCGAGCGGCGGCGCTCGTGCCCGGGGCGGAGCAGCTTGTGCGTGTGTACCGGCGCCTCGACGGAGATATGGGGGGTGTCGTCGTCGTCTTCGTCTCTGCTCGTCGGCCGGAGCGTGTCTTCGGTAGCGAACCGATCGTGTGCATGGCCGCCGAGGAGAGGCCTTGTTTCTTCGTCTCCTTCTCCTTCTTCACCCGCGGCCTCGCTCTCGGGATCGGACTGCGCAAGTAACTTCACACCATAACTCCACCGCAGGACCATGCCAAGCGTGCTGTAGAGAACGAGATACGTAAGTGCCCGCCCGACCATGGAGTCCGTGTTGTCTTCTTGACCCCATTTGAGCCCGGGGACAGTAACGACGAGGCTTTGCATCAGCGCAATGGGGCTGCATAGCTTATCAGTCACTGAACGCTGATTGAAAACGAAGAGAAAACCCACAGAGAATTTGAGTTCATAAACATTGCAGCGGCCATCGCGAAATTCCTGCAATCAAGAATTAGCTATGAAACGCTATGGCCGAAAAGTCAAGCAGTAGAAGGGCCCAGGCGGCCAAGAGTGTTGGCCAAGACGGGCTTGCGTAACCAGCGAAAGCGAAAAGTACACACCTTTGCGACCGCTTTACGCGGAATATCCACCCCAAAAGAAAGGCGACGGTCATGGAGACGCTCGAAACGATCACGAAGAAAATCGGTATAATCCAGAGCTCCTTTAATTTTTCTAGCAGACGCCGTTCGTCAATTTCAGCAGCACTTTGAAGGCAGGCGTAAATGAGACCGAGACCGACCTGGGGACAGGAAGAACGCGACTTTTGAGAACAGGAGCGACGGGGTGAAGAGCGAGACATTTAAGCGATTGAGTTGCTGGAGCGGTCCCGCGCGCCGATAAGCCTCACTCTGCCGGTGGCGCTGTGGGCGCAAGCTCTTACCTTTTGTGTTTTCTTGTCCAAGATTCCCTGCCACGCGAGGATGTAGCCTGCCAGACAGAGGATGAACACTTCGAGAATGGACTGCCCAAAACAAAAAACGAAAATGAGCAGAATTCTACATGGCGGCACACGAGGAGGACGCACGGTGAACACGGTGGTCAGCAGGGGGAGGAAGGGGCTGTCTTCAACGGCTTCTGAGGAGATGACACTGCTGCAGTCTGAGAGGGACATGACCGTCTGAAGGGACGAGGACATGGCGAAAGGTGAAGATTCAAGACAAGGAGCAGAAGGTGATCATTTATAGAGCCGAGCGCGAATCTGTCTTCAGCGACGTAACGCACGTGTGTCTCGGCGGGTTTGGGCGCTGCGGATGTCATCGGCGCGCACTGCAAAAATACCAAGCCAGGGTTAGCCAGCGGAAATGAAGGGGAAATGAGGATTCGGGCAGAGAAGGCGAAGAAGCATAAGAACGAGTAAAATAAGGATTTTTGCAGCGGGGACAGCCACCGGCCATCCACCTGTCAATTGGCTTCGTTGACATCTCTGCGTCCCTTTCCGGTTTTTTGTACAACTTTTCAGTCTTCAGACACGGAGGAATGCTCTACCCGCCTCAACCGCCAAGTGAAAGGCGCCACGAACCCCGTCCTCGTCGTCTTAATTCAAACTCCAAGCCAAGCAACACGCTAACACTTTCCAGCACCCAAACGGAACCCATAAAAATATGTTTCAAATTGCGACCACGGCGGAACGGATGTATGGATGTAAGTATGGATGTATGGATGTAGGTAGGGGATGATTTGTTTGTTTGTTTCGTACGATATATAAAATAAACCAGTACTTGTACATTGAGGCCCGAAACGGAGAATGATGTGGGTGGTAATGAATTTGTTGTTGCGGCCAAGGAGCAGTACGGCTGTGAACTACCGCAGGAACGCGTCAGGCGGCAGTGTTGCCTGCAAGGCGTAAGTCAAACTGAGTCGAACGCATGAGAAGGGGAAACGCTGCTTACCTTGACCTGATTAAAATTCTCCACCGCCCTGCCAAGGTCCCACCCATTCCCATTCAGACAATCCAACGCGTACTTGACGTTCAGCGTCGTCTGCCCACACACCTGCAGCACGACCGGGCGCTGCTGCTCCGGCTACAAAAAAAAACCATATCAGTATCAGTATCGTTCGTGCTGGTCTCGAAAGAGAGAGAGAAACGTACGACAGTGCTCAACAGCGCCTGCTGGTCGGGCGGCAGCTGCCGCATCGGCGGCGGGGGGTTGCTCTCCAGCGTCGCCTGCACGAGCATGGGGCCGGGCGCCCACGCCTCGGGCTTAGAGTACCCGCGGATCGTCCACTGGTCGGACAGAATGACGACGTCCCAGCCGTTCATTTTCGCCCTGTATACGAATTTAAAAAAACGAGGGGATCAAATGAAACAAGGAGACGTACCGAGAGCCCTCAGGCGCTGGTGCCAGCATAAAGGTACGGTCGAATGAGCGTATGCCTTGTGAGGGAGCTGCATCGAGTTCATTAAGTACTATGATAGCACATAAGAGATATACGGAAACGCACCTTCGATAAACTGCCCATGGACAATGACCAGCAGTCCCACACCCGCCAAAAACGCATCCACACAGAAATTCGCCGGCGCACCAAGGATATCATGCTTCGTAAGCGGCAGCTTAACCAGCGCCTGCACGATATCCTGCCCGCCCACATGCAACGCCTCAATCACCCGATCGCCCGACAGCCGATGCAGATTGCGCGACCCGCTCCCGAGCCACGCGCTCCACTCGAGCTTGCGCTGATTCGGCATGTCAGGCGAGGTGTACACGCCCTGCACGCGCGCGCGGATGGGGATGGATGTGTTGGCGGAGAAGGAGAACGTCGACGCGGGGGTGTAGACGTCCGCGAGCGACGGGCGCGCGCTGTCGAATGCGGGGAGGAACCGGGAGAGGAAGGTGCTGACGAGCGTGGGGTCGACGCCGTCTATGAAGGATGGACCCATCTCGAAGGGGAAGGTCGTTGCGGAGGGCGGCTTGACGCTCCCTGCGCGCGGTGCGGCACCGTCCGACTGCGCGACGTCGAAGGAGATCTTGGCGATCGCCTCCTGGTCGAGAAGCTCGAGGGTAAGAAACCGCCGAGCTAGTTCGCTAGAGGCCAAGTGAGCATCGCGGCATTCGAAAAGAAAAGAGAGGTCCACATACCGCTTATACCGATCAGAGTGTCCGTTCCGGTACTCTTGCTCGCGCAGTGGGTTGCCCATAAGGACAAGCTCCCGCAGATTTAGTAACTTCTCCTTGCGGGACGAAATGGGATCGAGGTCCTTCCACATCCGCAGGTTGTTGTTTTGGAGTGAGAGGTTGGCGATGCGGGGGAGGTACTTGTCAAAGTACGTCAGATGCTGCCCGGTGAGGTTGTTGTTCGCAAGGGACACGGTCTCCACTGGGGGTTTGAGGCGGCTCGCGAGTTTGAAGATGACGCCTGCTTCCCGGGCAGTGCCACCTCCTTGACCGGGTGCCTGCATATTGTACTTTCGCAGGAGCTCGTCGTCCGCCATTGACTGCAGTTGCATCGGTTAGCTCAGTTCAAAGTCCACTCAGGACTGACGAAAACGCACGTCGAGATTGAGACACTTGGTCTGCGGATCATAGCGCTTCTTGACAAACTCGGACCAGTGCTCGACTGTCCGGTTCTTGCCAGAGACACGGGCGACGGTGGCCGAGCCGTGTTGGATTGGTGAGCCGAGGGGAACGCCACCGGATACGGCGTTGCGCCGTGGTCTAGTGCCAGTGGTGGAGCGGGAGGCGCCTCGGATGGCAAGCAAGTCCGAGGGACCACTGTTTGGTGATATGCGGGAGGATAGCTGCTGCCCGACGATCGTAAGCGGGGGTGATTCAATGGGTTTTTTTGCAGAAAAATGGCTGGCGAAAAGACCTGGCCACTAAACGCATGAGCTTGGAACAATGATATTTACCATGCGACTGCTGCCCGTCCCCTTGTCATTTATGTCGTAGATGGCCCGCGAGCGATGTGTACGGTGCTTGGTTGTTGGTTTCCGGCCGGTTGGCTTGTCGGATACATCGCGCATAGTGGTGTCGCGGTCGACCATGAGACCTGCGCCACGCAGAGCATTTGTGGCCAGGGCTCTTGAACCGGGGGCGGGGGTGGGGCTCGAGAACATATAAGTAATGGTTCACCGGCTGCGGGCGATATTAGACGGTAGAGGTAGAGAATGGCGAGACAATAGTGGTGGTCGAGGACAAGGGTCCGTGGGTCTTGTCCTACACTGCCACTGTACTGCCACATTTTTATCAACCCCATTTGAGTCGAGTCATTTTTCTGCCATCACGGTCCCTCAACGGCTTTTGACTCGAACCAGCACTTGTCCCTTCCTCCTTGTTCTGGTAGTAAATTGTCACCGCATTTCTACACCTCGGTCAGAACTCGGGCTAACTCGGGATCCAGTGGAATAATCTCCTCACTCGACGGGATCAGTTCATTCTTTTCTATTCTTTTGCTCTTCGGAAGAGTCGTTGTCTGACCCACTTTTTCCTCCTTGCCGGTTGCCCGCAGTATCATCCGAACCGAGTCAAGCCACCGCCTCAGTAAGAGACCGCCGTTTGGTCTCGCTTGCTCGCCAGGTCAACCTGATTGAAGTCCTTCAATTCATGCGCACCTCCTGCGCATATATGTACAACAGGTGGGCATCTATGTGTCGACCTGCAGCTTTCTTTCTTCTAGGTCCAGACGAATAGGTGCAGGAACGAAGATGTTATTTCCGGTACCGTATAGATTCGACGCCTCGGAAAGATGCACTGCCAGTCGTGATGTGCGGCATCCTCGAGACCCCGAACGCCGTGATTATCGATCCCGACGAAAGAATCTGCGGGCACAGCCCGGCTGCATCAGCCTTGGAATGAAGACAAAACGCCAACGTGAAGAGTTCAGTGAGCGTTGAGAGTAGAGCAACCTTTACGAGAAGCGGCGACCAGGTTCGCGGGGCGGTGTACCGAATGAAGCACACAGTTGTGGTACTGGGTTTTTTTACGGCGACGTTGCAAGGAAGGAGAGGGGTGCCCGGTCAGGTTCCCGGTTGCAACTCAGCATACTCACCTGGCATCGCTGAAGTGAACGCCGCGTCGGAAGTATTTCAGATACCCAGATATCTTCGACCTTGGTTGAGTGACCAGGAATGCAACTGGATTCCGAGGAACATGAACTCAATAGAGCCGAGCTGTTTAACGCCCGGGTCCCGAGCCCGAAATGCATAGACTTCACCACATTTGTTAAATCCCCAGGTCGGCCCAAATTCGTGATCAGTCCCCGATATCTGATAGACCCCGGGCCGCTCACTGCAGGTTCACGCATAGCCTGGTCTCGGAACGAGCATCGTCTCGCTAACAGCACCAAGACATTGATTTTGCATTCAACGCAACACTGAAGAATATCTCCTGCTCAAACCACAAGGTCTTCGAGGAGAGCAAGCGTCCCGGCAACACAACGTGGTGTCGATTTATCAGTGGGACCTGTACGTTGACCGCTCGGTAGGTAGTTGCTTTGATGCCATGGCGTATCAGTTGGATGACCCTGACCGAGATTAGCTTACTGCGCGAGCCTTTCAACAACAGAGTGTCGAGGGATCATGAAGTTCCGGATCGTGGCCTCTCTGAAGTGTCTCCCGGAGTACGAAGCTGGGATTGAGAACGATGCAATTTATCTTCAAATAAGCCTTTGCTGTCGCACATTTTCCGAACCAGCTGATAGTCACTTCCTCAGATCACTCTGAAGAGGTGGGGTTGGAATCCGGATAACATCGGAAATGGTATTAACGACATCTTCCAGGGTCGTTAGGACATCTGCTATAATTTTTGGAATGTACAGCCGTGAAATGAACTTAGCTGAGTGTTTGTCAGATAACTGTTGGATAACTGGGCGGGCAGAAGTCAAAATGCAACCGTGGGAAATATATCGGGCATATCGGTGTTGTTCGATTTGAGTTCGCACAAGTGGCTCCGATGAGCGACGATACCAGCTCTGAAAAAATCACAACTATGATGGGCGCCGAAAGCACTCTCGCATGTCGTTATTGGCTGAACTCTTACGGGGCAAACGCACTGGCTCCGCTGTCTCTGTTGCAGTGTTATGACCGCTACAACGCTCAGAGCGACTCGAACACTGCGAGTTCAACTGACAGTCTGAATCCAATTTTCGAAAAGACGGCTACGGGGTTTGACTATACTTCCGTGTCTGGAACTATTAGCGAAACCAAGTGCGCCGGGTATATCGCCTCCACACTCCCCCAGATACGAGGACGAGGGTCGTCGACGCCGCAATCGCATACGCATCAGCACTCTGCGTCCCTCCCCGCCCTCCCCGCAGCGCATCCTCAGAATCTAGCGCCAAGATCGCAATCGCGATAAGGAACATACCGCCCAGGACGTGGACCATCGCCACCAGGGAGAATACGCGCACTGTCCAGCGCACGGGTGGGTACATGGCGACGATGTCCTCGTCGGGCAGGAGGAGCATCGACGCGCCCGCTGCACTGATGGCGCCAACAATGAAGAGGCACGCCGCCCACGAGATGAGCCAAAGGTTTCCGCGGGTGCCGGAGAAGATGGTGGACCACGTAATGGAGGCGCCGAAGAAGGAGATCCCGAGGAGTCTAAGGGCGGTGAGGTTTTTCCTACCCCACCAGTTAGTATTGGGGAGGGAATTTCAACTGTGGGTGACTTACATGTGTGATTCCGCAGAGCTGACGAGGGTATTCGGTGCATTGGGGCCGTGCGCATGGCGGGGTTCGTGACGCGGATTCCTGAGATCGGGGAGCGCCGAGCGTAGAGTATTGAGGTCGGACTGTGCCGTCGGTGCTGTCTCGGTGACAGGTGATTGTCGCCCCAATGCTTGCAGTTCCGTGTCCGGGGCCCATTGAACATTCCGCGGGGCCTCAGGCGGTTCATCAAGGAGTACCACTGGGCGGCTCTCCGCGCTACGCAAGGATGCAGATTCACTATCGGCAGGCGAGCCAGGGATGCCGCCGCGGAGCTGGGGAGGTGTCCCTGTAAGTACGTATAAATCTGGATAGCTAGAGACGCACCCGAAATTTTGCCTGCACGGCTAAGGTCTGCTTCCGGGTGGTCATCTCGTTGACACATCTGAGCGCGAATTGGTGGGATTTTTCGATACTCTTCAGCTGGCGAGCAGCGGAAAGCCATAAGCGTATGACGGACAGGCTGTATGAGAAACCGCACCTGGTTAATTTGAGTTCCAAGCTCTGAGGAGGATCCAGCTGGCAATCCGGAGGATTCGTCGGCTCTTTTTGTTGTAGTCTGATGAGGGACTCTAAGTCACCGCGTCGAATCCGAATTGTATACCTACCATGACACTGACGAGGTCGGGTTGGCAGTCCTGTATCAGGCTGTTTGCAAACATAGATCCCGCACATATTTCGTAGTCTGTCTGAGGAGAGGCGTCAACCATAGCCCGATGCACAACGAATTGCTCACTTCATGCTCTTGCAGCTCATGTATGCGCTCTACAATCCGAGAAAAGTCTTTTCCCTTGTCAGATACCCGTTTCAAAGAAGATTCATGTGCCTGCAACGAGATCCACTTACCAGCCATTCGACACGCGAGCGCATTGCATCTCGCCCATCGACGGTAGTATGTGATGCCTCAGGGAACGTTTCTTGAAAGTAGTGCCACTTCATCGCCCAGCGCTTCGTGTAGGCGTCCAGCTCATCCGGGTCTGTCTATATCCATGACGGTCTCTGGCCCCTTCAGCCATTTGCCGAACCTGGACCAAGAACGTGAGTTTCCTGCACCCTTGGACGAGCCTGCTGCCTACGAGACGTTACAATGGCAAGTTAATTCAGATGTTTATCGCACACGCACGGAGGACCATGGAAGTGGAGGCAGTTTGACCGGTTGCGCTCCCTAGTATAACATTTCGTCAGTTGAGCGGAAAAGCATTGACCACAACGTTCACCGTATGGGGAAGCCACTCGACTGCGCCAGTGTCAGTGAACATTGAGGTGGATTGAGCGAAAGCGCTGGCACTGACGAGATGTCAGCGTCTAACACTGATTTATTCTGGAAAGGACTATATTCAGCAGCGCGCCTATAGCGCATGTACTCCTCCTTCCAGTGAGCCGGTCAAGACTCGCTAGCCATTCTGAACCATGGACACCCTGATTGTTTTGTGGTTTGCTTTCTGGTTTGAACTCTGCCAGCAGTGCCCAGAAAGTTGATTTTGATGAATTGAGTCGCGCGGCGCAAGGTCGAAATTGCTTCGACGCGGACCGGAGGTTTTTTGATTCCCTTGAAAGCTTCGGTGAGATTCGCTTGAGCTAGATCCAGAGACTCCGTTTTTCTTTTCTTTTCTTTCTTTCAACCTCGTTTCGAGCGAGGATCTTGTGTCGAAGCCGCATGAATCAGATGCCTTCACGCTGAGTCCTTTGGCTTGAGGTCGGCAATCGAGTGAGACTGGTCCGAGAAAAGTTTTACTCTTGCACCGCGAGGAATGCGAATGACGGTGCCGGGTGCGTGTGCGTGCAAAGATCACGGGTTCAGCGCGCGGCCATCATTCCATCAATATCGGCATATCGCAGCCGCCAGTGCGGTACGAGTGATTACAAGGTACGTTGAACGCCAGAGGGAACGGTGTTTCGCCCGGACCCACTCCTCCTGCCTGACGGCATTTGAAATACTGTATTCAGGTGTTTTCTCAATTTTTTAGCCTTAATTATGTCTTGCGCGAGGGAGGCAGGGAAGACCAGCTCTGGAGAACTCAGAACAACTAAATCTCATAGCGGGCACCAAACGAACTCTCCCATCTCATCATTGACAGCGTCGCCCAGATTTTACGGCTTTACTCTTGAGCGCGTGGGTTTAGAACGAGTCAATTCATTCCATTCAATATGTAACCGCCGGATAGTCGGTGTATCCAATCCTCGGGTCCACGTCCACATCACCGTACAGGTGCGGGACGGCGAGCATATTATTTATCCTCTTACCATGCCGAATGCGTTTCGCGAGGTCCGGATGCGTTAGCCAGGAGATGCCGAAGAACACCCCGTCGACCTGCTCCCCGCCGACGAGCTGCTCCGCCTCTTCGGGCGTCACCCCGCCTACGACGAAGGTCTTCGCGTTCTTGATTAGCGGTGCGTACGTGGTGAGGAGATCGTGTGGAGTCCCGCGTTTCTTTCCTGCAGGGTTCGTAGGTTACGTGCGGTCAGTCAGTCATGTCATTCAGACGGTGGAAAACGCACACGCACCGTCGAGTACGAGGTCCATGTGCGGTATATATCGGAAAAGCGTGATGTATGACAGGTTCAACTTGTCCGCCTCGGTGACAAAGTGGCTGAACGTCTCGATGGTTTCGTCCAAAGGCATCCCCATGTCGTTGAATCCCCCCGCTGTCAAAGACAACTCAGTATCGGCAGCGATTTCAACATGGCATCTGCCCGCACATACCTGGACTGATCTTTAACGAAACGTTGGCCCCGAAGACCTCCACCAACGCCTTGAGGACCTCGAGCCCGAAGCGAACGCGATTTTCGCTGCTTCCGCCCCATTTATCTGTCCGGACATTGGAGGTTGAGTCCAGGAATTGGTGCACCAGATACCCGGCGGCTGCGTGCACTGTGAAAGCATTATGTTCAAGTTGATCATAGTTGGCGATAACGATAACCCAACATACGTACGTTCTACCCCGTCGAACCCTGCTAATTTCGCGTTCTTTGCGGCAGTCTTGTATTCTGCGACGATAACAGATGGATCCGGGATTTCCGTGGGCTGCAAGTAGCAGGGAAGATTCGTGATTGGGTTCGGGTTAGCAGAGAGCATGGCGGAGAAGACAAACCATTCCGAAGTCGGGCGTCCCTGGGAGATAATGGAAGCAGCGACTACGGCCGCGTGCTGGGATGGCGGAGGGGCCGTAGACGGGCTGTAGTGGACTCACGTAAGTAAGAAGGACTGAGGTCTGATTAACGGTAGTTCATTCAGACTTACCGCGTCAGAGTCTCCATCTGCATTGAGGCGGCCAACTAGTACAGTCGGAATTTAACTCGGGGAGAAGCAGAATGTTCTTGGGTTTTACCATGCCATAGCTGTTGTTTGGGTAAGAATAAGTGTAAGTAAGTGTCGAATGGGCACAGCGTACGAACCTGACAATAAATCTTACTCCCTGCCAAATGAACCACATTCGTGATCTTCCTCCAGCCCGCGACCTGTGCGGGGTTCCAAATGCCCGGCGCGCGGTCATACTGCGACCTACAAAGCAGGGAAGGATCTAAATGAGCAGAATTACCGATGCGGTAACGAACGTTTGCGGAGAAATGAACGTCGCCTCGGTGACGATGAGGCCCGCACCGCCGAGAGCGCGCTGGAGGTAATATTTCTTCATGTGTTGTGTCGGCACGCGCGCTTGGTCCGCGCGATTCCTGGTCATCGCACTCATCCCTACGCAATCTTCTTCAATCCCCCGCCGCTGCACGTCGCCTGCACACTAGGAGTACACACCAATTCTGTTTGAAATAGTGATGTCGCCGACAGTGAGAGGAGTGAAGAGGATTCCGGCCATAACGCGCGTCCCGGAGGTGGGCTCCAGTTGTTAGTAGTGGTACCTATATGCTCAGGTGTCGCAGTATAGCCGTCGCCGGTCGGGATGTGGTGAAGGGAGAGGAGAACCAAATGTGCTTCCGTTTAGCCGGAGATCATGTCAGGACACACAAATTAGCTCCGTTTATCCGGTTTGTCCGGTTCGCCGTGAATCGAACCTGATCCTGCCCGCAGGTGTATGAATGGATCTCTGAGTTTATGATACTAAGGGAGGTGTAATACTTGTTTCACTCCCTGTAAAAATGGCGGAGAAGGCTTAAAATTTGGTTTTCAACCGAACTATTACGGATGGGTTGAAAAATATATCCGCATAGTACGATAGACGGTGCGGGGATTTGGCATTTCGGACATGGTTTATCCGGATGATTGAGGATATCGGCGGGAAGGGACTTGCTTGTGGGAATTTCTTCGGTGGTTCGAGTTCGTTCAATCAGTTCTGCCAAAATAAGTAGTTTCTGTGAAGAGTGGGTAATAGACAAAACGGGCAAGGAAGTGGGCACTCGTGACACGGAGCGTTCGCTGGCGCACCTATTATAGCATCGTCCCACCACGACATGTCTCCCGTCGACAGCCCACCCGACGCGCTCACCCCCGAGCAGAAATCTAATTTCTTGAAGCACGGATTCATCCACCTCCATCACTGCTTTTCGCGCGAGGCATCCGAGGAATTCACCGCCAACCTCTGGACTCGCCTCGGGATGTCGCGCACCGACAAATCCACCTGGCACACGGAGCGCATCAACATGCCCTCCCACACCGCGGTCCCCATCGCGGACTTTGCGCCCAAAGCGTGGCGCGCGATCTGCGAGCTCGTCGGCGGGGAGGCACGCATCTCCGATAAGGCGAAGGTGTGGAATGACAGCTTCATCGTGAACCTCGGCGTGGATGGACAAGGCGGCGTCGCGTTCAGGGAGCTGGACGGTTGGCATGTGGATGGTGATTTCTTCCATCACTTCCTCGACTCGCCCGAGCAGGCGCTGCTTGTTATCCCGATCTTCAGCGATATCGGGCCAGGCGGCGGCGGGACGGCGATCTGCACCGATGGTATTCGTGCCATTGCAAAGCATTTGGTACGGACCGGGTTTTCGTGCGGCGTAAATTTCAGGCTGATGCAGGACAGTACGAGAATCCACAGGGGGTGACGCCATGGATGTATGCCCGCGGGACGCCCGAGCCCACAGGTCCCGACCGACGGTCGTTCTTCTTCTCCATCGTTCAGAACCAAGAGCTGGCGTCCGACGCGAGCTTCCACGAGATGACGGGCAAGGTCGGCGACGTGTACTTGCTGCACCCGTTTATGGTGCATTCGGCGACGAAGAATGCGACACGCGTTCCAAGGGTCATTACCAATCCTCCCGTCGCGCTCAAGGAACCGTTTATGTTTGGCCGCGATGGGACGAGAGAGTTTAGCCTCGTAGAGCAGAAGACACTTCGCGAGCTGGGACATCCTGAGGGCTTGGTAGGCTGGAAGATTGAAGGGGAAAGAGACGGGTTTGTACCGAGAAGGATCAGGATCCAAGAAGAGATGAAAGAGAGGGAGCGAGAGAGGCTCGAAAAGGAAGGCATCCGGGTTCAACTTGCGTAGATCTTCGAGTAGGGAGCAGTGATAGTGAAGAAGATATTTTCCGTCGTTCCTTATGCAGAAGGTCCACAGGATTACCCCCGATTCGACTCGAAGTTGAGTCCAAGTCTGAGAAAATTAGGAACTTTTCAATATTGCAAAGCGTTCCAGGATTGGAAGTCCGATGTATACACCAGCAGAGTATTCCGTCGGCGGGTTACCGCCAGTGCCATGACGCCGCACAATAGAGAGTTGCGGTCCAGACTCTGACATGAGGACAAGAGAGTTGAAGCAGACAATGCGGCGATCAAAATTGATGTGATTGCGTGACGGTCACTAACCATTGTGACTCTCGCTTGAGCAACAATGGCCTGCAAGGTATCGACAATGGCTACCTGCGCTGGTATAAATGGATGGACCATGGAAGGATGTAACTCATCCCCTCGCCCTTCTCAGCGAGCAGAAAACCTTCTCCAACATCCTCCATAACGATAACGACTTCGAGTCTTTACTTGACTCTTCACGATGAGCTGTATGTTTCTCACCTCCAACACTTTTTCGCCCGAAATTTCTAACGAGATTCGATAGTATCCTCGTACATCAAGCGCCAGTCGCGCGCTATGCGCAAAAGCACTGTCCTCCCCGTCGGACTTTCCAGCATCTTGGAGGACTCGGAGGAGTCCAGCGGCGCAGAGAGCGCGACCGCACCTTCAACGGACAAGAAGACCAAAAAGAACAGCATGAAAGCAAGGCGTCGTCTCGGCGTGTCCGATTTGTCGATTCCGCGCACATCACAGTTGTTCACCGCCGTCCAAGGCGACTCGGAATGGCGTCTCCGAGCGCGCAATTCACTCGCCGAAATCTCCAGTGACGAGGAGACGTTCGACTTCCCGCGCCCGCCGATGCCGAGCTTCGAATCCCCGACCTCGGAGCTGGGCGAATCCTCGAGTGGATCTGAGAGCGGAATGCCGACGACGCCGAGTCCTTCGCCTACGCTGGATGCGTTTTCTACGACCGAGCTGGGCCAGTGCGTTATCCGATGCAAGAGCATCAAGCCTTTGAGCGTCTCCAAGCGCTCCTCGTCTCCGGCTTCGTCTTCTTCGTCTGCGTCGCCTTCATCAGAGAGTGACGAAGAAGGTCAATGGGAGGACGACGAGTTCTACGCCGCCCACGCGAGCAACTTCATCACCCTCACTCCGCCCCTCCCGCCATCCTTTCCCGCCTCCCCTTCCTCCACCTCCTTCTCGCTGTCTCCTTCCTCGGCTTCAATCCGATCCACATCTACCTCTTCCCTCGCATCCTCCTCCTCAGCGGCCACACGTGCCGCGCACCGCGAATCCGCCGTCATCCCTGCGCCCGCGCCCTACCGATCCTCTGTGCGCCTCAACCGCCCCATAAGCATTCCCTCGCGCGCACCCCCACCGCCGCCCATCATCACCTCCCACCACCACTCCCGCTCTTCGATCGTCCTACACACGCCCGACTCGGCGGAGACGCACGCGCGCCCGCCGCCCAAGACGCCTCTCCCGACGGACGCCTGGAGCGGGGACTACACGGTCTTCGCACCTCTTTTGTCTGCGTCGCTGTCGCCCTCACGTACGTCTGCTCTTTCCTCCAATTCTGAATCCCAACTAATTTGATCTCGATCTCAGCTTCCTCGAGCTCTTCGTCGCGTCTCGCAGCCCTGCTCTCACCTGCCCCACGATTCCCGCCTGAAGCCCAGGGTGTGCCCTCCGACATCGACGCCGACGCAGATTTCGACGGCGAGGAGGGCGAGTGGGAGGAATGCGACCTCGAGTTTGGCGGGGAGTACGAGGAGGTGCCCTTGTCGCCTGTGAGCGGCGCATCCGTCTCCCCCGCCCCACCCGGTCTTCGCATCGACAAGCCCGAGTTTGTGGAGGAAGAATTGCAAGAAACGCACGAAGACGGGCGGTGGACCTTCCCGCCCTCGCCCCTCTCCCCCCCGCTCGTTTCCCCCAATGTCTCCGTCCGCTCGCGCGCTTCGCGTATGACGTCCTCCGGTGCGCCCGCTCTCCGCTCGCGCTGGTCCTCCTCGACGCTCTCCTCGATGCACTCGATCCACGCGCCGGTGTCCTCGCCGAAGACGTTCTCCTTTGCGCGGCGGTACTTGCCCAAGCCCGCGGCCTTCGCGCCGTCGGCGTGGGCGAGCGCTAAGTCCCCCGCAGCCGGCAAGAGCCCCAAGTCCCCTGCGGGGTCGTCCTACTACGCGCGCTTCAGCCCCGTCAAGGTCGGCAAGGGGAAGGGCAAGCGCGGACGCCTCACGGCCGCGGATGTGCGAGTGCAGCTTGCGATCTCCACCACGCCCTCCTCCACCTCCATCTCGCCGTCTTCTGCAACAACATCCGCGCGGTCTCCGATGACACCTGCGACGCCGTACTCCGCCACCGCGCAGTGGGCCGCGTACCCCGCTTCCCCCGCGCCCGTCCGTCCGCAGCAGCGCTCCGTCTCTGCGTCCACCACCGCCTCGACCGCCTCCGGCGCCTCCATGTCGACGTCCAAGTCGTATGTCGGTGTCGGCGTCGGGGCCTCCATCGCCAATGCGGGCCTCGGCGTGCGCTTCAGTGGGGTGCCGCCGTCCGTCGCGACTAGCGGTGCGAGCGTGAGTCCGGCCCTGTACGCGGCGTACACCACACAGCGCTCACCGCGGCGGCGTGTATCTGATGCCTCCTCTGCGGCGTCGGTGTCGGCCTGGTCGTTCTCTACCTCGGGCTCTGCTGTTGCCTCCCCTCTCTCACCCACGTACTCGTCCTCTTCCTCGTCGCCGACCGCACGGGGCTTGTCGCGCTCCTCGAGCACACGCACCGGTGGCTCGTCCTCGGCTTCTTCGGACTCGGGGCATAGCTCGAGCGCGTCGAGCATACTCAGCGGGTCGAGTGGAGCGAGTGGGCTGAGGAGAAAGCCAATCCCAGTCGAGATGTTTTTGCGGTGATCTGCATGCCCTTTCCGATTTCGATTCATCTTGTCACGAATTCTTTATTCTTTCGACTCCACTACGACCGCCTCCGCTCATGTTTCTTTTTTGACGCAATTCCCTTTGAGCCGCCGCCGCAAAACGGCGCGCTATGCATATCATACCATATCATATCTTACGCCCACTAGAATGCCGCCGTATTTAATGTACCCATACGAACGAACGACACACACACACACTGTAGCTAGTATATTTATCATCGCTGAATGAACTTGCATTTTTCCTGAATTTGAGTCCTCAGGGCGCGTGGCTGTGCTGATGGCGCATCTGTGATGTGTTCTCACGGTTGAGTTTAGTTCAACTGGCCGATCGAAGAAGGATTGTGGAGAGCCATCCCTCGTCTGAGTCACTGCCAACTCATACACACCGCTTGGTGTAATTCTTGGACCTAATGGACCCGCAGATCAACTCAACACAGTCGAAGGGCCTCTGAAGTACTACCAGGTTTGTAGTGCCGTTAGTAAAGGTCTCTTTTCCCACACAAGTGAAAATCATGGGGGGCGTTCCAGCGTAGTATTACTTTCACTTCTCAAACTCATCCAGGACCACAGCGGAATTGATAAAGTCGGTCTTCTCCGCATGCCATTCTGCACGCCCAAGAGTTAATTAGCAAATCTGTGGAGCAAAGCTCGCACTGACCGTCCGAAATCATGCTCGTGTTTGCCCGTTGTAAATAGAGAACTTGAGGCGCACTCACATTGTACGCCGTCCACCCCGCTTCGGAAATAGTCAGCGTAGAGAAGAAGGGGGTGAGGAGGAACAAACAAACCTCCAGGATCCATGTCGTGCACAAAATTGAGATAATAGTCCATCATCTGCTCAGCGAATGGGACTTCCGCGGCCGACGGCGCGGGGCCAAGGAGCAGTTGCAATTCCATGCCGTGCGATACTGAGTGAGATATGAGCAGCGGAGCGCTACATCACAGAATTTCGTACCTCCGAGCACTGCAGCGTTTCCGGGGATGAACTCCGCAAAGTGATACCCAAACACTCGTTGCACCGGCGCGAGGGCAGCAAAGAAGAGTCGGCGCGGCGCAAGAAACATGGTGTCGGTGTACCACGACTCAACGCGGTCAAAGAGGGAGTCGCCCGTATTGAAAGGGGCGCCCAAGGAACTGTCGTTGGCAGGGAAGAGCGCAAGAATTTGGGCGAGGACTGGACCCGTTAGGGTGCTGTTGTCGATGACCGAGTGGCCGATGAAGTTCAGAAATGCGTCATCTTGCGCAAGGCCGTCGAGGTTGAGTCCGAGGACGGATGTGCTGAAGAGCGTGCCCTCGTTCACCTGACATATCTTTAGCGGAGGGCAGTGGGAGGAAGAAGTGAAACTTACATTGGTCCCGCCGATATATGGAACACGCAAGAAGTTCCCGCTGGCGATTCTGGACGAAGCTCGTTCAGGGATGAGAGATCCCGCAGGTCCGACGGCAGGCTCCCAGAGCTGCGCATTCAGTGTTGTTGAAATCATCTCGTTGCTGATGTTCAGGAGGGTCTGGCAATGCGAATGAATCATGTTCAATTCAGGTTTCCAGACGAGTCGCTTACTGCAAACGGAACATTCTGTAAGCATGAAACGGAGGTCGAATCCGCAGGGCATCCTGTGGCAGCAAGCAGGCGCGCGAATGGCTTGCCCGGGAGATCATAGGTGCTAGCATTTGGCGAGTTTTTGCTAGGGGAACTCGAGTTTAAGCACCGGCTCTTCGTATATGGGATGAAACTTACTATGGTCCCACAGACGAGTCGGCGATCCCGGCACGAAACAAGGTTTCGCTCGCGGGGTACAAGATATGGGATTCAACGCTCCCAGCCCCGGCAGACTGGATATGGGTGAGCATTCTGCCCACAGGCAGCGGTACGGGGGAATCACCTGGCCCCAAATGGTAACCTGATCCCACATTAGCGATGGCAAGTTGCAGTTTAGGACGAGCAATCACCTTAGACGCATCGCCACCAAAGTTCCTCAAATTGCGCTGTAATAATTGCAACACGAGTCGCTGGTCTAGGAGTCCCGCATTCAGGTCTTCGGACATCATGGTCGAGCTGGCTAGATATCCGAAAGTATTGAGGCGGTAGTTCCTGGTGAGATTTGGTGAGATTGAACCGTGGGAAAGAAAGGAATATCGAACATGGAGACAAAGATGATGGGTTTTCCAATTGCGACGCTGCGTTGAATCATGCCTGGGGTCCACACATGTCAGAAAGGTAGAGGATAGAGGAAGAATAGCTCACGGGTTGGATCGAAAGCAGGCGAAGAACTCGAGCTGTTCGAGATTAGGAAAATTACTAGCCGTGCATGTCGAGGGAAAGGAAGGCGTACAGTATCGTCCACGCGCCACCCTTAGAGATATAAACGCCTGGTTCAAAAGGATAGACATCACTCACATGAATCCACACCAATACTGGGAGCGAAGCATTTGCGAGCGTTCCTTCCGGCCGCCAAACCTACGACGCACCGATAAGTGACTCATAGCAGACGCGGCCACACTAGCAATAGAATACGGACATTGAAATACAAGCAGTCTTCTGCGACGGGTGCACCAAGTCCGGGGTTGGTGTTCGGGGGCTGTGGGCAGGCGTTTCCAAACGTCGAGGCGTCCTGAATACCGTCAAGCCTGAGTGCGCCCGCCGCGATTGGCACAGGTGCTTTGAACCGCAGCGGGCCTACAGGTGCCTGTGCGAACGGGATCCCGAGCCACTTCTCGGTGTCGTTGCTGGACACGCCTCGGAAGGTGCCTATGTCCAGGGAGACATGCAAGGGTTGGCCACTGGCAGACGCCGGGAGCCCGTATGCGCCGCGGGAAATTTGCAGCAAAAGCGTGAAGGTGAAGAGAGAGTTGGGAGAGAAAACCATGGATCGTAGAATAACGCGAACGATTTCCAGCCCGCAGCTTTTGTTGGTTGCATCCCCGACATGGGCCGACGGTGGCTATTATTTACGAGTGAATAGTCTGTCAAGAGAAACTAGGCGGCATTCCGGTTTGGGCCGTCGCGGTCCAAGAAGCTGTGCGATGGCATCAATGCGAACTTGACACCGAACCAACCGCTCGGCTGCGCCGCCAAAAGGCTTCCGTTCGCATCCATGGGTGAAAGATACTGCCTGGGCCTAGTGCTTAGGTGAACACAAATGATAGACGGTGCGCTGTGAGTCACGGACAGTCTAACGGTGCTGGAGTCGGACTGGTCCCCGACTCACTCGAAAAGTTCAAGCGGCGTCGGGCCTGCTTATCTCAATCCTGCCACTTTGAACTGGAAGAAGCGGTTCGTATTTAGCACAACAACGGCACCATAATGCTACAGGTCGGCGCCATTATCATGTTGTCACGAGGGTCTCGTGAACCCACGATATAACTCCCTCGACTCTCAGGCTCTCTCCGTTTCTCGTCTCCCCTATGGCACAACTTGGGCCCATCGTCGGACTCTCCAGTCTCGTCCTTCTCTTGTCCGTGCTTTATCTAAGGCGCAACCGCCGAGTCCGAGTCCGTCTTCCACCCGGGCCCCGAAAACTCCCCGTCATTGGAAACATGCTCGACATGCCCGCAGAATGCCAGTGGCAAGTCTACGCGCGCTGGGCGAGGGAATTCGGTCGGTTTAGTAGTAAACTGAATATCCCATCCACCTCGTTTTAACTTGTAGCCTCTCAGGATCGGACATCATCCATCTGGATATCCCCCTAACGCGCACCTCGATGATCATCCTGTCGTCCCTGGAATCCGCACAGGACCTGCTGGAAAAGCGATCGACGATTTATTCTGACAGGTGTGTCTCTTATCCGGCCAACTTGAACGCTGAATTCAAAGAGTGTAATTAAACCCACACTACACAGACCGATATTTCCGATGTTACACGGGCTAGTGGCAGGAGAGGATCGTTTCTTTGGCGAGTCTCAGTTCATACATACCTACGGCGCCTTCACTGAACTGCCTTGCAGGGTTCGGGAAATATAGTAACTCACCCCCTCCTTGCTGCACTGTTTGACTCAGTACACGCTAGACGATACCTGGTGAGCAATGCTCAAGTACTTTACCTCACGCGGGACGCAAATCCACATGGAATTATTTCGAAGGCGCCGGCAGCGTCGACTCTTCCACCAAGCCGTCGCCGGTGCTGCGGGTCGCCGCTTCCACCCCCGCGCGCTGAAACACGCCCACGCTCTGCTCCGCCGCCTGCTCGAAGACCCCGCAGCCTACGCCGACCACATCGACTAGTTCGTATTCGTAGCTCCCTATATTCCGCGGTTACTCAAGTTCAAGTTGAACTCACTCACTCACTCACCTACTCAGCATCATAAACGCCAACGTGATCTCAGTGGCGTACGGCGTCGAGGTCACCTCCCCGGCCGACCCCTGCGTGACCGCGCCGAGCTCGGGCATGGACGCCGTCCGCGCCGCTCTCATCCCCGGTCGCTTTCTAGTCGTATGTACACAAACAGCTCCTTCGAGCAACCTTGAACCTTAACCTCCGATTCTAATGAGTCGTGACTGGCAGGACACGCTCCCGGTATTGCGATACCTCCCCGCGTGGATCCCCGGTGCGGGCTTCAAACGCCAGGCCGCGGGGTGGAAGCGCCAGGTCGAGGCGATGGCGGACGTCCCCTACGAGGCCGCGAAACACCTTGTTGTATGTGCTTTGTAAATGTACTCCGCTGCATGATAATTTGTGTTCAACCAGGAGTCTGAGGGCGGTGAATCCCCCCCGCCCTCGTTCGTCACGGACAATCTGCGTGAACTCCTGCGCGAACACGGAGGCGGATTGACTCGCGCGCAAGAGGTGGACCTTAAGGACGTCGCGTCGACCATGTATGGCGCCGGGTCGGATACGGTACGTACCTACGCGTCCTGCCTTGCCTTGACTGCCGCCTCTGTCTCTAATTACATTATTGCAAACGCGAATAATGCTAACGCAGACTCGATTCACACTCCGCTCCTTCATCCGCGGGATGCTGGAGAATCCCGAAGCGCAGAAGAAGGCACAGGCAGAGATCGACGCGGTCGCGCCGGGGCGGCTTCCTGATTTCGCGGACGAGGCGCGCCTGCCGTGGGTCTCTGCCTGCGTCAAGGAGACGCTGAGGTGGTGGCCTGTCACTCCGCTCGGTGGGTTGCCGTTCATTCATTCTCTGGATTGAACAAATTCCACTCACTGTTGACTTGGGATGACTTGGGACTTGCAGGGCTGCCGCGCGTGGTTCGGGGCGAAGATATCTATCGAGGGTACAGGATCCCCGATGGGTCGATTGTGTTCGCGAATATCTGGTGGGTCTCCCGTACATACTACATACTCACCGTGGCTTTGCTGACAGAACTATCATAACCACTGTACGTAGGGCGATTCTCCATGATGAGGTATGTACTAGGCGTTGAACGTCTATACGCAGTTTATAATCGCGCGAGTTGTGGATAACTGACACCGACTTTACGGGATGCAGACCGCATATCCAGACCCAGAGGCGTTTAAACCCGAGCGCTTCCTGAACGAGGACGGGAAATTGAACCCGGCAGTGATGGATCCGCAGGCTGCGTTTGGGTTTGGGCGACGGTGCGTCTTCCTTCCTTCCTTTCATACCTACCTATCTATACTTACCCACATATGCCTGCCTTGTCGACTCGCTCATCGAACCCGGTTAAATCAGGATTTGCGCGGGGAAAGACATGGCATGGAACACACTCTGGATCATAATCGCGTCGGTACTCGCGGCGTTTGACATCAGCAAGGCGGTCGATGAGGATGGGGCGGTGATCGAGCCGCCTCCGGGGCATCCTTCTGCCCTTGTCGAGTGAGTCTTGCTTGAGCCGTACTTACAATTGAGACAACTTACAGCGCGATAGCTTTCCGCTCCCATTCCGGTGTTGCATCAAGTCGAGGTCGCGGGCGGTGGAGGAACTTGTTCGGGCAACGGGGAATTTCTGACCCCCGGAGGGGGAACCACTTCTTTTACCGAATTTGTATTACATTGATATTCATGCTGGTGCAACCGTTTCTGCGCGTATTCACAGGCGTCTCTTGCTGGAGTAGTCGATAATGGCCCTCAAGCTTGGTATGCTCCCACCGCCTGTCTTTTCAAGTACTCTCCGTCTGGTCCGCTGGAATTGAACAACGCCGAGATGGCCGATGTATTCCCACGGTTCGCTTTTGCCAACTTCAAGTTGAAAATGCCCAGAAAGTGAAATAGTCAAAGCGGTCCACTCTAGCCAAGCCACAAGTTTTTCAAAATCCGTTCAAGTTTGTCCAGGACGCTGCGCTCAATGCCAATGGCAAGATTTGTCGCCAGAAGCACGTGCGAATGCGACACGGTACATGTGACCTGACACGTCGCGGTTAATTGGATGACGACACGACTGACGCGCCGTTTTCCATCCCTTGGCGCTGCGTCCTCCACTTTGAACAACGACGACACGATGACATCGCCGGCGAAAGGAGCCCGGAAGCACGGTCGGATCTAGTCAGGACTCCGTATAAAAGAGAAACCTCAAAAGCATTCCAACTCAACAAACCCATCTCTCACACACTCACAACCACCTTCAACTCATATTAAACATGTCTACTTCATCCGGCCCCGAGTACGCGAAATCCCCTTCATCTCCTCGCCATTTTGCTGATTTTTCAATAGTAAAACCACCGGCCAGTTCCACAGCACCAAGGGCACGGTCGTCGAGACCATTGGAAACGTCACCGGCCTCCAATCATGGCAAACCTCTGGAAAGGTTCGTTCACCCACCCTGCGCTTCGAGTCTATCATTTCTAATTCGTACTCCAGGAGGAGCACGCTGCCGGTGAAGCTGAGTACAAGGCTGCGCAGGCCCAGGGCTACGTTGAGGGCACCGGTGACCGTCTTGAGGGGAAGAAGGACAGCGTCGTCGGCTCGCTCACCGGCGACAAGTCCCAGCAGGCGCAGGGCAACTTGCAGAACGATAAGGGCCACGCCAAGCAGGAGATCAACAAGCCCACATGAGCAGCACCGAGCTCTGTAGTTTTATTATATTCCTAACACATATTTGTATCTCTACACAACCAAGTAAATCGGATTTATAACTTCTGAAACTCCCGTCTGATTTGCAATGTTTCGTTGGTTGAGTTTCTGAAGACTTGCGCTTCTGAGTACTCCCGGTCAGAATCCAGAGTACTTCATCCTACTGGCGTTCAATTCCTGCGTCTCTGAACAATGTAGCCGTTAATCTCCTCCTCGTCGCTGGTAAAATCGCGACATTAGCGCGGGTGACTTGAGCTGAAATTTGTGCACTATCAAAATACAACTTGTCTGCAGCCTTACCCCTTCAATCGACGAGGCACACCACCTTTCCCGCGGCAGAATTGGCTTCCATATACGCATGCGCATCTCCAACCTTCGCAATATCGAACACCTTGTCCACGCCAAGTTTTATTTCCCCACTGCCCACAGCATCAACGATCTTCTGCAAAGGCGCCGTGGACATGTCCACAGTTCCCGAGCCAAACATCGTCAGATGCTACACGTAGTTTTGCCCTCAGTTGAACGCTACAATGGGAGAGAATTTGAAAACCCACCTTGCTCGGCGCAAGCCACACCATCGGGTCGAACTCCGCCCTCCACACTCCACTCAGCGAGCCAACGACGGCAATGACGCCGTCCGGCGCAAGCGCCGCACACGAATCCTCCAACACCGGTGGGCCCACAAGCTCCACGGCTTTATTCGCCCCGACGCCGCCCGTCAGTTTCTTCACCTCCGCGCTCACGCCGGACCCCGTATCCAAAATGACGTGGTCCGCCCCGCTCCTCTGCACCGCAGCGATCTTGCTCTCCGCGCGCGTGGTGGAGATGACGGTCGCCGCGTTGAATAAACTCGATTTCGCGAGGGCGGCAAGGGCGAGGCCGACGCTGCTGGTGCCGCCGTGGATGAAGAGGCTGTCGGTGGATTTGAGCTTGAGCGCGTTGTGTAGCGTTCCCCAAGCTGATTATATATTTTTGAACAAAAAAATTGAACCGTGCGAATGTGGATGCGGCACACCGGTCATGAAAGTCTCTGGTATAGCAGCGAAGGTGGCCCATTCAACGTTTTCAGGGAGGTTGATGGGAGGAGAGACGGATTTGTGGGGTACGAGGGTGTATTCGGCGTAACCACCTGCAGAGTAGAGTCAACTTGAATAATCGTGCCTATGAACAAAAAGAAATCAACCAACCATCGAACTGCCGCCCCATACCCCCCTGAAGACATCCTAAGGACGAATGGAAGGTGACTGGAGGCAATGCTCACCATTATAGCTGCTACGACGTCTCCCTCTTTCCACTTCCCACTCTCGCCAGCATCCTTCACGACTCCGACACATTCGATACCGAGAACACGAGGGAAAACGAGGCCAGGAGATTGTCCCTGGCGCGTGTAGAGCTCGGAGCGATTTAACCCGAAGCCCTTGACGCGGATGAGGACGTGCCCGGGCTTGGGTTGGGGCAGGGGGTGGGTGGTCGTGTAGACGAGCTGAGCGGGGGAAATGGGGACGCTTGGGCAGACTACTGCCCGCATAGTACGAGGGAGGGACATTGGGAGCGGAAAGGTGAGAAGGACAGGATTTGCGGTGTTTAAAGGGCTGAATTGCGTCGAGGGTTTCCCTTTGAGAAGCCGCTGTGGGATGCTGAGTTATAAATATCGACACGGGATAATTTATCCGAGCGAGGCCAGTTTAACCGTGTGGAACTTTGGTGGTTTGCAAAGGCGCGTCTCGTCCATTCGAAACTCCTTGCGGTTGACGGAATTCTATGGATCATGGCTTGGAAGTGTTGTTGAAGATGACCGAGGATCGCCCTGCCGAAGGAAAGAACGCTGATCCCAGGTCCCGAGAATCGAGTCTTTGGTTGCTCGGGACGAACGCGACCGAAGCTGTATTCGGCGCAGCCACTGGCACAGCCCAGCGACTCTTAAACTACTTACTTCCAAACAGGGTCAACCGCGGTCACGTGGAGAACTTCAGTCCTCAAGACACGCGTCTCTGGCGCGCGTCGGGCAAAATCGGATAATCCAAAATGCTCGATAGCTACCTGGGGGAAGCTCGTAGAAGAGTTCCAGTCGGATGGGAAAGCGGAAGCTGGGGTTAGGAATCCGATGGATGGCCCGGGGTCCGTCGACAGGGAAGGTTACATAGGTTGCCGCAGTTCTTGGCACCAAGGACCTGTCTGCCTATGTTCCGCCAAGGCCTGCGGCATCCATTCAGAGCCAGAACCCACAGAATTCTGAACCCATACCTTGTTATAGCAAGTAAGTTCAATCGTCCCAAAGCAGCAGGAGGCTGTTAGATAAATAAAACAAGCACTGATCATAAAAGGCGGGACGATCTGCCTTGAAGGGACCGAGGTAGTTGATTGAAGTGAGTACTTACTTCCGGTTTCACGGACAGTTGCCCGCGTGAGAAGCAGTACGCGGACCGAGACATCGTTAAACACTTACTCTGCGTAAGTATTCAATTCAGGATGGAACATCTTTACAGATCGGCCCGTCCTGAAACACTCATACGGAAACCGGAATGTTTGAACTGGATAATAAGATTGAATTCATTCCTCCTGATTGGACGAGAGGGAACGCCCTATGAATGGTAAATAAAGGGAGATGGATGGTAGTCAAGTCGCAGCCGCCGACACATCCCGCCGTGTTTCTAAGCGCGTGCGCTTAGAACCCGAGCGCAGCCAACGTCTTGGTGAATCCCTCAGCGACGTAAAACTGCGAGGCGTCGAGCATCCTGAAACCGAAAAACAATCGTTAGTTCACATGTTAGTGTCGGAAAAACGCAATCCGTACATCCTGTGCACAAGCACGAGCGAGGCGGGCGAGGTGACGTTCAGCTGCAGCGTCGTCTTGGCGATGATGGGGTCGAGGGTGGCCACCAGCGTGGGGAAGCTCGGGACTTTGCCCTGAGCTTTAATGCCCGAAAGACTCGTCGACACCAGTCTAACAACTCCGCTCAGATTCTGCTCGAGCGCAAGGGAGGAGGGGCAGGGGCAAACTCACTGCATGACGTCGGAGTAGGTGATGCTGATGTCGTCGTTGGTCGGGGAGACGGTCGTAGAGCCGGAGCTGACGGCGGTGCTCGCGAGACTGGCGGTGGTCTTGTTGAAGGCGCTTTCGAGGGTGGTGAACTGGCTCCCGATCGTAGCGTCGCTCGCAGTCTGGTTGGCCATGAGGGTCACTGGATTCCATCGTCAGTATTTTGTCCCGCTGGAAATACAGTAAATGAGGCGCGACGCACAGATCGTAGGCCCGACATGGTGCACGGTCTCATCGAGGGTGTCGATGGCCGAGATGATAGCAGCGTTGGTGTTGGTCGTTTGAGCACAGGCGACGGAGACGAGAGCGAGAGCGAAGAGACGACGGAGAGCGAACATGATGAGGAGATGAACGAGGGTCAAACGTTGCAACGGTTTTGAAAGCGAAACCGGTCTGAATAAAACATAGAATCGTGGGTAACAGAGATATTTCCATTTCGTCTGGAGATCCGGGTAGACGCTAGACAAGCAAATTAAGAGCGTTTATGTCCAATGAGAGGGAGCAAGAATCGCGTCGGGATATAGCCTCGGAGTCGGATGTGCAGTGGATTGCGGATGCATCAAGGTGTTTTCCCATGGGCGTGAGAGTCCAGCGAAGGCGGGAGAGGGCAAAGGGTGGATACCGCCGGACCAAGATGTCCGAGCAACATTCTCTCACTGTCGTGGTAGAAGTCATCTAATTTCTGTGTCCGCACTGGACAGAGGGTGATGCGAAGCGGTGTCTAGAACCTGAAGCGCACGATCGTCGCACAACTTTGCGGAGCCGCAGGGAAACGCAGGGCGGCGAGGTGTCGGCGAGATGTGCCTGGTTGGTTGAGATCAGCTCAGTGAGAGCGGTCCCGCCAAACGATAGGAGGTTCAATTCGATCGAAATATTGTGAGACATGAGTGCGCCAGGATTGCTGCAGCTGGCTTATGAGTGCCATGTTCGTGGTACGAGTACATCGTGGACTTGAGGTAGGAGGATGTCAATGACATAAGCGCCTGATGTGCGGTAAAAAAAATGGAGGTGTGTGGAAATATAAAACAAAGGAAAAATGCGGGAGGAAGGACGATGATCACTCGGACGTTCTGTCTACCGCCGTCTCTGCGCCAGAATAAAGAGAAAAAGTGAAGAATCATATTGCCGCAGTCGAACTGGCGCAAAAAGCTGCGACCGGTGGCTCGAACAAGGTACACAACTCATTTGATGCCCTTCCAATTCTAGCTATGCTTTCCAGCGGCATGAACACCCACAACCAGACATGCCTCTCGCCTTTTACTAGAGGCATCAGTGTCGGGTGTTCAGCAACGTCGCATATGCCAATTTTTCAGCTCTCAGCTCGTTCTGAGTCATTGATTCCTTTCTTTTTCGCTCTCTTCTGCTCGCCCATTCACGCGACCATCTCTCCCTGCTTCGTGACCACTTTGCTCCGAACTCAAGACCAAGATTATTTATTTGTTGTATTCTTACACTGCGTGTTTACACTTCACTTCGTTCGACAAGACCCTACCCTCTGCCAGCGCTCACGTCGACCCCCAAGGCCAGAAAATGGGCACAGTCCTGCGAGATAAATTAGACGATGAGCGGGGCGGACACTGAAGAGTCCCACCTTTTATACTCCTGCCACTTCGGGTCCCCGCCAAATTTCTTGTCGCCAGCCTTCTCAAGCGGGGGGACACCGGATACCTGCACCCCCGTCAACAGCGCGTTCGAGAACCAGACCGCCGAAAGGTACATACATTGCGAACCAAGAACCAGGTGAACAACGGGCTAGCGGCGGTGAGCGCAACCGTGCCGAGGGGAAAGTGGTAGGTCATCAAGGTGCCAGATGCGAGCGCCCAAATGCCCGTCCAGATGCCCACCTCACCGACGTAGCTTTGGGACGCGCCGCGCGTCAACATACAAGACAAGTTCGTCACGGAGAAAATCCTTACTTGGGGTGTCTCGAGATGGACCACAGCCCGCTCGTGATGAACTTCTCGTCGTGCTGCTTCGCGTCCTTGGCGCGTCTCCAGACGGTCTTTTGGCGGTCTGCAATGACTTCGAAGAGGAATGAGCCGGCGAAGAGGCCGAAGGCGGCGTAGTCCCGGATTCCGAGGGCGGGGTGAAGGCGTGCAGGGAGGGCGTTGACCATGTACACTGGGAGACCGACGAGGAGGACCCAGGTAGCTGTATCACAGAAATTGGAAACATGCAAGGGCAATGTATGTCTGAGCTCAAGTACCTTGGGCCATCCAAAAATACGTGAAGCGCTGGAATGGATGAGACAATAGCTACGAATCCAGACCAAAGTACACACTTTGGGATCCTTTTTGACCTCGTCGAAGCGCGAGTCCCCGCCCGCCTTGATGGCGCGCTAGATTCAAAGCAGATGAACAAAACGCTGGTGGAGCACCCATTGGAACGGCCAACGCACTGAAGCCAAGAAGCTCCCGAGCCGCACGCTCCAGATCCCCAGGGCAGCACTCAGAAGCAATTGACGCGGCGCGAAGGACAAAACCGAGGGCAGCGGACCCGGGACCCCAGCGATGAACTTGCTCCTGAGGGCGGGGTAGTACAGCGAAACGAAGGTGGTCGAGAGGAAGCCAGCGGCGCCGCCCAAGTCGTAGTACCGGTCCTCTTGAAGCGGCACGAATATCGCTGCAAGCAGGATTTGAAGCGCATATGCCGAGGTCGTCGCAGGAATAAGGCGCGAGAATACTGCCATGGTCGTTGTGGTCAAGAGTCGTTACGCGCTAAATGACGCGAAGCGCGTTTGATGGCAAACACAAGAAAACATCGCAAATATTATATTGTCTAAGCCTCTCTATGCGGGTATGCGCGCGAGGCTAGGAAACATGTACGAGTACCTCAGTCATCTGAGAGGAGAAGAATCAGGCCGGTTTCTTTTCCGGTCGAAGGCGGGAGTCCTCCGGGCGTGTAATCGAGGCGTAAATACGCAGCGGTCGTATTGGAAGCCCCTACCAGCGACGGCGTGTAGTCGGTGGCGGCGCTAGGGCTGATCGGGAGACCGGTCTGGTTTCCCAGGAAGGCGAACCCGTACGTGACATAGTCCGTCCCGATCCATTCGAAAGTCTGGCTCGGCACGGGGTTGGCAGAAATGTCGGACCTGCGGAGAGTTGGCGTCAAAATCGGGGGGAGGGAGTGAACTGTAGGAAACATACACGCAAGGAAGGAGCGAGACTGTCGCATTGGCGGCCTCGAGCTCGGAGACGGTGAGGCAGAAGGTTACGTTCCCTCTCAGGTCAGAAACTAGAGGACTGGCGGGCGGTTAATACTTGTAACGGGATGTGTCGAGACCAGACTGCAGACTCACCCGAAAGTCGTCTGAGGGTACGAGTCGGGGTTCGCCTGTCCGCAAATCCACGCAGACAACGCATCGGGGTCATCCGACGCATGACTGACGACGCTGAGGATTGGGTTCCCTGCAGCGTCGAACGGGCCGCTGGAGTTGAATCCTAGGAAGGCCTGAGGGCCACTCTGGTCCGTTCCCGCTTGTGTTCCCCATCCCAATTGCTATGTTGATTCAGTCGTGAGACAAGTCATGGATGAGATGAGATACTCACAGCACCTCCATTGTCGCCACACCTGGCATTCACGAAAGACAAACCCACAAGACTAGAGACAAAGAGCGTGCGGTGAATCGACGGCATTGAAAGGAGGAGAAGAAGTGAATAGGCTTCTCATAGAGCGAGAGCTTTATTTTAAGTCCGCGTTGCATACACAAGATGGCGCCTGATCGTCATGCGTTTCGTGGAGATAAGGCATGTGTTCATGTCCGCCATGGGCCATCGCAGGTAACAACACCGGATTTTTGACCGAAAGGACGCGCGAGAAGTAGTTAACACGAGTTCTTGCGTCTTGAAGCCGCCGTAGACCTCGCCATTTAAAGATTTGGATCAAACGGGGGCCCGGCCCAGTGGTTGTGAGAGAACATAGTTTCCGGGCAGTATGATAGGCTGAGAAAGACTCGCGAATATTTGCTAGACGGCGAATGGCCACCAAACCAGTAAAATCCGTTGTGGTTGTCCGTTTATTAGAGGTAATCGTGACAGTTACCGTCACAATCGAAGCGGAGATTGAATTAAGCTGGTCGAATCCGCCATCGGCTTGGACAGCGAACGCGTACTTGCTCGTCTTCTGGCGCCAAACTATTCTGCGGTTTAAAGGGAGAATATATACGATTGGTCTTGGACCCACTTACAGCAGCAACAGCCGCGCCGTACGCACCCGCACTCGTTCTTTCTAGTTTTACCAAATCCGAATGTTTATCCAGAAACGTGGTTCTCCGGGCTGACGGAGTTGTCCGGTGCAGTTGGAGGATAAAATTCGGAGCCGTCCGCCGTAACCGAGCGCATCAAGGGCTACCCTAGGCCGCCATCCCCAAGTATTAATATTATCGCATTTGGGAAGGCGCATTTAGTTGGACCAGTATGGATAACAACCTTTATCAGCCTCTCTCGTATGCCTTGCACCCGCCGACCTCTACCACCCCCAAACCAAGCGGGTCGGCGCCGCCGCCAACTGCTCACCCGCGGGAAGAGGAGGAGGACGATGGTGAAGACGAAATCGTCGTCGTAGATCATTTAAACCCGAACGATCACACGAATGCCGCCGCATCTACGAGCAAGTCAGTCGACGCGTCGGTACTGGCGAAATAACGTACTAATATCCACGCAGGGGCGTCGCTCCATTGCAGTTCCTTCAAGAGCCTGATCCTGGAGGGAAACGTCGTCCAGGACGCCCCAAAGGATCTAAAAACAGGAAATTGTCACCCCCAGAATCCACTCCAGCCAGGAACGAGAGTCTTCCTTCTTCCCATCCTGCGGGGACGGGAACCGCGCCACCACACCTATCCGAGGTATCTTCACAGAACCAGCAGGTAGGATTTAGGTGTTGCTACAATTTCGGAGTATTTATCTCTCTCGCTCTTGCGGCTTCCTAGTATTACGAATTTCAATGGCGAGTGCTGAACCTCTGCGCCGAGTTTTATGGAGCTGCAGAAGAGCTGGTGGTAGGTCTCCTTCCTCGCTCATCAAGGCCTGTCGTCGTCTAACCGCTCACCAGAAAAACGCACCTCCATTAGTCGTCGCCCAATGTTACCAATCGGGTCCAGGCATTAACGTCGACCCTCTTATGATGCTCAGGGAGGCAAAACGCATCTGTGATGACCTCGTAAGCAAGCTAAGCTTTGAATACATATCCATATCTCACCCCGTTTGTCCTAGCTCACAAATCCTTCTCAATTAATACTTCACCCGCCTCCACCGCTATACCCCGTAGTCCCTACATTTTATCATCCGCAGCCGACGACCACCTTCGCCCCTCCTTCACCTCCCAAACCATCTGCGTCACCACCAAAACTACCCCCCACTCCCGTTCCCGCTCCGGTTCCTGTCCAAGCCCCAGCGCCGACCCCAACGCCCACGACCGCTCCTCCCCCGCCTCCTTCGACAGTAATCACAAATCCAAGCTCATTCGTCGTATCACTCGGGACACAATCGTCATATCCATATGCCGGTTATGGTGCTCCTCCCGCGCAACACGCAGGCCCATATTACGCTCCGTACGGATACGCCCCGGGGTATCATGCTCCTCAAATGCAGCAGCCGCCACCGCAATCA
The DNA here is from genome assembly GCA_029281495.1 of Mycena filopes. Classification (NCBI taxonomy): domain Eukaryota; kingdom Fungi; phylum Basidiomycota; class Agaricomycetes; order Agaricales; family Mycenaceae; genus Mycena; species Mycena filopes. Next base: position 67,667 of record JARIHR010000094.1, on the reverse strand, counting down.
CAACCCTCACAGCCCGCCCCAAAACCACCACCACCTCAGGCCTCGACATCTTCCGCCAAACCTCTTCCTCCGGCCGCAGCAGCGGCTGGGAATGGCGGTACCCAGGGCCCGTGGTCAGAGGATGAAGTCGAGCGGTTGAAGAAACTTGCGGAGGATAGCAGGGCTTCAAGCGCCTCGAAAGAGATTGAGTGGGATTGGGTGGTGAGCGAATATGGTCAGGGACGCACGAGGTTGGTGCTTTTGTCAGGCACCATCCTACCACGCACTGAGTAAATCACGGAAATCAGGCATCAGATTCTGTTGAAAGCGACAAATATCGGCTTGAAGGAGAGCAAAGGAAAGGGCACCAAACGACGGCGAGAAGCAGACGACTCGGGCGCGTCGGCCAGTCCTGCCGCTCCGCCCAACCCCGCCACCCACAACTCCAAGATGCCATCGACGTCGACGCCGAGCAACACCACAGGCTCACCTGCCATGAGCCACGCGACCCCGACGCCCATCGCGTCTCCCGCAATGCACACCCTCCAGCGCCCTCCCAGCGCCAACCGCCCTCCGCAGGCGAAATCTAATCCGACGGCAGGGGCGGCGAGCGGGCTCCCGTGGCCCATGCCGACGGTCGCCGCTGCGAATGTGTCGCCTGTGCTCTCTCCGTCGACCCAAGGGGAGCAGCGGACCAGCTACTACCGCCCGCGCCCTGCGCAGCAGGCGGATACGAACGCTCGGGCTGGCACCCACCAATTTAATATGTACAATGGACCACCGCCGAACAGCGGCTCGTCATAGCTATAGACATTTCGACTGGCCTTTTATATCGCGCTTTTTTTCGATCTCGTAGTGCTCTCTTGGTAAAGCTGTCATACACACTCCTGTAAAACATGTACCCCCGCCCGACGCATACATACTTGTACTAACTTGCAATTGATTTCGGGCGACATATTCGTTACTCCATATACCGGGTCCCCGTCACTCATTCACCGCAGCCGCCGACTCGTGCGAGTTCTCTTTTGAGCTTCGACTCCGAAAGCAAAAGTTGAAAAGCTCGCCTGATTCCACAGTATCAGGGTTTTTTCCCGCCCCAAAATCCCCAAAAAAAATCTTGATAATTGGTCTGACGAGGGAGACTAGCCTGATCCTCCAGGGTCGTCTGCGAGCGGCAAAAAAGGGCGGGTGCATCGATTTCCCCGCGTCCTGCGTGACTTTGACGGGAATCTTCCTCGTTCTCCAGGTTGCCGGGAGGGAAGTGAATGAAGTCGAAACGAGTGAGGTGGGGAGGACAGTCGTAAATACACGTAGATTGCCGATTAGTGAGTCGTAAGTAAGATACAAAAATCGTGTCGTTCATGTTCCGCCTGCCATCTCTACGTTCTTCCCCTTGACACTCTTCCACTCCGTAAGCGCAGACCCAACGAGGGATAACGCGCCCATGGCTATCGAAACGTAGAACGCGTTAATCAGCGCCGTATTGTATACCTCGAGCACGGCGGGGAGGTACTGCGGGTCGATGGCGTTCTTGAGACTCGTCGCGCCGGACGAAATGACCAGCAACGGCGAGACGCCGGGGACGTTCGCGACGAGGCCGGATATGAGCTTGTTCTGGAACACGTTTTGCCCGACCGAGATGAAGAGGGCGCCACCTAGCGTTTGGACGAACATGACGATGGAGGTGCCGATGGGGACGTCCGTGAGGTCGAGGGCGGTCTGCGCGACGAGGAGGGGGCCTTGCATGCCGGCCCCAACGCCGAGACCGAATACAATTTGATACCCGATCCAGTGGGCGTGGCCCGTGTTGGTCTTGAGCGTCGAGAGCAGGCCGGCTCCGACGGCCATAAGGACTGAGGAAAGCAACATGAAGGGGACGTAGTAACCAAACACGGTGATGAGTATTCCCGCCAGCATGGAGCCAATGACGAGAGCGAGAATCATCGGGAGGTTGTCAATCCCGCTCTTCACCTAGATTCCTGGTGGTTTAGACACCTTTCGTTCGGACTTGTAAAAGGTCTTACCGCCGATACGCCTTTGATCGCTTGGAACCATATACTGAAAACAAAGATCAGCGGGGGCCGATCTTGTCGATCGAAGGACGGCTCACGGCAAGTAAAAGACCAGGATGAAGAACGAGGAGCCAAGACACCAAGAAAAGATTGAAGCCGCCCATATGCTGCGCTTCTTGAAAATCCGGGGGGGAACTGTTGCGTCTTCCTGCGCAACTGTTAGAAAAAAGGCGGAGCGAAAGAATGGCGGGATATCAAACCTGTTTCCAGATTTGTACCGCAATGAAGGCAGCGATGAGGCAGCCAAAGACAACAAAGAGAGCAATAATGCGGCCGTTGTTCCAGGGATATTTCGATCCACCCCACTGGAGCGCCAGGAGCAGACTGACGATGGCGGGAATGAAGAGCAGTGAGCCTGTTGGTACAGTATGCGAGGTAAGATATATATCTGTCTCCCGTCCTGAAATGGACTGGCCTATTGGATCAAATCGAGTGATGCGCTCCCGGAGGGTGGTATTTGATGGCGGGTGGTCTGCACTCTTGGGCATCTTGAAGAACAGAATCATAACGACGAGGGTTATGAGCCCCAGTGGGCCATTGATGTAAAAGCTTTTTCAAGTTTTTTTAGTAGACGAAGAATGAATTAAAAATATGCTCTTACCACCTAGTTTGGGAAAGGTCAGCGAAAGCGGAGAAGTTGCGAGTCTCCACTCACCAACGCCACGTGACTTTGTCGGTGAAGGTGCCCCCAAGCAGGGGACCGGCCACAGAGGCAATGCCATACATGCCTGAATTTTGTGGATTTGTTGGGATTTATTCCGATTTTTTTAGGGTGATAATGGCAAGGAGGGAGAGATGGCGAGGTAAGTCAGTTCAGATCAAGTCGGACGGGCAAGCAACGTACCCCCGATCATTCCCGTGTAAATAGGGCGCTTCTGCAATGGGACAGCATGGGCTGCGCAAGGAGTTCAGGTGTAAAGAAAAAAGGAAAAAATACAATAAACAAAAAAACTGACCAATGATGATGAGCTGCGAGGATGCGTGGGTCAGAGTTGAACGGGGGCAGTGGAGGGCGGGGAAGACGTACGGCGCCGGTGAAAATGCCTGCGCTACCCAATCCTGCGATTGCTCGTCCGATAATAAGAGCGATCGAGTTGGGTGCGGCCCCGCAGACCATCGACCCAATCTATGAAACGTCAGAAGCAGCGACGCGACGCGGGCAAAACAGAACTTACCTCGAAGACGACTATGGCAGTAACGTAAACCTAGTCGTTCATATCAATAAAAAATGAACAAGGCAGAAGACAAGGGGCTCACCCATTTAATGGGAAGGAACGTATAAAATTTCCCGAACAGCAATTGGGTCGAAGCAGTGGCCTGGTCCATTGAGTAAGAAGGTCAACATCAAACCGGAGGAACATACAAGGAGGTAACTTGAAAGAGTATTAAGATGGGGTTGTGCAGCACGAAATTTACAACACCAAAGGTACATGCACTTACGAGCTGCCATACTACAAAGGATGATTAGCTGGTCATTCTAACGCGTTTGGGACGATAACTCACCCAACCGACATCATCGAGGGAGTGGAACTCGTCCGTAATTTTGGGAATTGCCGTCGCGATGATAGTATTATCCAGTGCCAGGAGGAACACAGACATGCAGAGAGCCAAGCTCAAAAGCCCAAGTTTGATGCCGTGAGGATAGTCGTCCTCGTTCGTATTCACACCACCATCCTCTTTGCCCGCAGCGGTCTCTTTCTCGTTCGCGACCTTCTCTTTTTCGTTGGAGGCGCGGGGCAGAGAGTGGGAGGACCCGTTGAGCGTGGCGCCTTCGTTGGACATTGCGAAAGAACAGGGAGATCCTTGCGCAGAACGGAAGCCACCAACGTCAGTTTTGTAGCAGGCGCTTGCGGTGTCCAAAGGCCCGCTTAGTCAACCGAATGACCATTTGCAGAGATTCTCATCACTGCGCCGAAGAAACGCGTCGCAACTGTTCAGCAACCGTTCGCAACAAGCTTGGCGATTTCTCGCATCCTGCAAGACCCAGGTTCTCAATCTATTCGGGGCGAATTTTGAGGCTAACCACTGGCGGAACTCCTCGCATTCAGCCCAGTGTGGCCGCATGAACAAGTCCTTCCTTCAATACTGCGCGTCCAGGGCAAACGGCAGTTTGTCTTTCCGTGTTCTCCATGTCAAGATGGCTCGCGCAGCAACAACGCAGCAAGCGACAAGTATCTTGACACGCCGAAATTAGCTGCGGTGAGGTACGTGTACCAATGGATCGCATCTGTGCAATATTAATTGCCAGAATCTCTTGTCACATCATCGGAGAGAGAAGAACGCGGGCCTAGTTGCCCGGTCGCAGAGACGCGACCAGAGCCGGCATTCACGGTGGCGGCTGGCTAGACGGCGGGGCTGGGCGACGATGATTGGCGTTCAAATTCGTAGCGGTTGTTGATCGGCGAAACTAAAGGATGGGACCGGGATACAGTCGGAGCGACCCGGGTGTTAGGAGGATCAATATTTAGCGTTCAGCAGCAGAGGACTATTGGCCGCAAAACGAGGCAATAGTGAGCGCCAGGTTATGGAATAGCGAGACACTCACAATGTTGCTATTACAAGGTAATAAGTAGGGGAGATTCAAAAACGATGTACCTCTAAACCTTGCATTCAAGATACTTAAGCAACCCAAGATCTCCGCATCCGAACGATATTCAAGCAATATGGGAATAATCTCTCGCACAGTGGGCAGGGTAGGGCTGGCTGAAGGAAGATCAGCAAGGGAGTGGTGAGCGGTGAGCTAGCAATACGCACTGTCTGCTGAGCAGGCGACCATCGTGCGTTCCGCTCGCCCTAGACTCGAGCCCGGCCAAGGTGTGGCCCACTGTGGGTTCTCAAAGACAGTTGTTTGATCACGACACCGTTATTCAGGTGTCTCGTCGATCGACTCTCCTCAATACCACCAAAAACTCTACGCTTGCCCGTTCCGACGACGAAAATGAGCGCCACGTCCTCGCCCGCCCATTTTGACTTTCGGCCGCTTGCTATTGGACATCAGGCGCTGCCTCTCGCGATTTGCTCGGTGACTCTGCGCAACGCGACTCAGCCTAAACCCACCGATTGCAGCGGCCTTGATCCATGGCCACATCAACTCTTCAACCCAAGTAATGGAGGGAGCCCAACCTGAGCGCCGTCAGAGTGAGCGCCATTAATCAAACGTGCAACCCACCGCGCCGAAGATATACCGCCGCAACGAGCGCGTGAAAACCATCGCCGGTCTGAGAATGACTGGCAAGTCTTGATTCTGCGCCGACGGTCCGGAGGGTCCTGACGTGTTCGTTCAGACGGAACATTGTGCCCAAGTGCGCTAAAAGCGCGTCATCCCTACACTCCAGCGCAATATCGTTGAGAACGTCTGACTGGACGCTGGGTAACCGGTGGTAGGCAACAGTGGCCAGTCCAAGTCGCCAGAGAATGTCACCGAGCGCGCGATACCGTTCGTTGCCCACGACGGAATCTCCGAAGTGAAGATGGCAAAAGTGGTTGGTGAGGGCGTCCGTCAAAACTTGCGCATCGTCAGGCAGGAAAGCGGGCGGGAAAGGGGGGTAAGATGAGGGAAAGTCGACGGTGCACGCGGTGATCTGTGGTAAAATGAAGGATCTCGCAGTGTCGGGTGGTGGAAATCCGACATGGTCGGGACCAAACGCGGCGAGCGCGCGAACATTCGGCCCAGTTGGATGCGGCGCCGCCCCATGGGAGCGCAGATAGCGCAGAAACGATTCATAGCCATTTTTTATCTGCGCAGGGAGAGTCCCCGTCGGTCGCCTCCGGCAATACTCAGCAACCCAAGGGTCGAATAACTTGACCAGCCACTCGAGAGTCAGCACCAAACCTGCACAAGGCTCAAATCATGGACGAGTTTGGTGAAACCCAGCAGACCGACCGCAATCGAGCGCCACGGCTGCGATAAAAGCCTCGAAAACATCGCACATTGTGGCAATCCCCGGGTTTACACTGCGCACCGCGGGGTTGGGATCTCGGTCGTGGAGTTGCAAACCATATAACAGGGTGAGATGCGCAAGCTGAGTTCCGCTTCGTAACTCTTCGGATATTACCTACGCGCGGTTAATAAAAGGGGAGGGAGGACGATGGATCGGAAGTGCCTCACGCCATGCGGTATCACGTTGTAATCCGCCAAAAACGAGTGCGTCGAAAGAGCGATTGCGGCGGCGACAATAGTGTCTCCAAGCCACTCCAGGCGCTTGTTGCGCGAAGAATTGAATGCAAGGGCCACCAAGGCTCCGCTTTTGAGTTTGGGCACCGGCGGGGGGTAGGGATGCGGAAACGGGGGTATCATGGTCAGTGGACACCAGGTCCCCCCTGGCTGGCCCTTATCCAGTTGAGTGAGGAGTACCGCTGGGTCCGCGGTGGGGGGGAAGCGGCGCCGGGTGCTGATTGGAGTTCTTAGTACGGGATCCACACCCACCCCCAGAGTCTGAATGACGGTCAGCATCGACCATCGCCCGCTGTTTGTACTTGTCTCATGCCCACCCCATTGACCTGGGACTTTCGACGCGTTGAAGCCGTGAAACAACGGGTTTCGGGCAGAATTCTAGGTGGGCACGTGCATATCCTCCTGCGCCATTTCTCAGTTTCTCGAAAATAATCTCACTGCAAGAGCTAAATCGCAGCTGTCCGACCGCAAACAAGCCGCGAACGGTTGATTGTCCGAGAATTGGGCAAGAAAGTCCTGGTGGATCCAATTCTTCCGCAACATTCTGGGACAACCTTTAAAATCATGCTGGGAGGCCAGATTCACGTTGGATCGATGCTCGGCGCGTGAATTGAACGCGTTATTTGGTTAAGCATCATCCATCAAATTTGATCGTTCTCGGAGATAGGGGCGCCAACAGTGCTCGGGACAGGACTGATCGCGAAACGTCGGTGAAAGACTCAAACCGTCCGGTACAACTTCAGCTTCAAGCAGTGGCATCACCATGATAGCTCTTGCTGAATCGGGAACCAGAACTATGTAGACTGTCTGACTGGGGCAAATTTCATGGATTGAAAAGAACTGGGGCGCTCGATATTATGGAAGAAGCACAGGGTAGAAAGAGCGAACAGATGAGAGATGAGATCGTTCACCAGCTGAAAACCGAGCGTTCATTCAGTCGACGCCACCCCAACTTGAACAGAATTGGCTTGATTATAAGTATATTTTCTTGGGCATTAATCAAGTTTACAGCACTGAGCAGACCGACCCGCACGAAGAAGGGCCGTTAACCGGCCGCCAGAAGCCTTGTTACCCTTTATAAGTCCTTTAGCGCGGCTTCAGCTCGGTCCCAGCGCGGATTTGCCATCGGACTCGTCGAGTAGATCGGATCCCCGCCTCAGGATATCATACCCTCTATCTAACTCTCTTGTGCGCGAGAGTTTGCGTCGGTTCTGGATTCCGTCTGCCCTAGGGAGGCTAAATTGGACCTTGTTCAAGCCGCCTGCTGTTCTTGTGGCAGCGGCCATCTTGCGCAATGTTGACTGATGTCCAGGTTCCCAGACGCAGACTAGATCCAATCCTTGGATAGCCTTGCACCTTAGTCCGAGTACGGGTATTCCTTTATGTGGAGCTTGCCAAAATTGCCGCGGAGGCTTTCTTTTCGTAGAGTTGTCCGAATGCGGACGGTCTAACATTCCTCTTGGATTGAGAGCACATCCTGACTAGGGGTTGCCGACAGCATTGAGATCGGAACTTTGTTCGCCATTGACGTTCGTGGTGGACCTAGGCTGCATCCTGATAGATATGACTCGAGATCTTCGAGGTTGCTCATTCTTGACGATCCGAGCCCGGCACGACGCCATGCCTGTAGGGCGTGAGCGACGACAACCCGCTTCTGTCTAGCTTGAGCCTTTGGGGTCATAGCCAGTCATATATCGGATATTCGCAGGATAATATGTCGAGATGGCGGGAGGAACGAAGTGTATGCCGATCAGATGAACAGACATGGGCGCTCGCTAAAATTGGATAGCCTCGAGGCGAGGGGTATATTTCTTCTTCCTTTGCTACCGCCATGCCCCGCGAAAACAGCCTGAGCGACTCAGATGGCCGCTCCCTGACCCCCGACATGGAGGAGCCCGCAGGACCTCCGCCTGCGTCCCCGACGTATGCGTCGGCGCCGTCGCCCTCGAAGCACACCGAGCGGACACGGGTCACCTCCGCCGCGTCGAGGGCCTCAAGGCCATCAAGGCCGTCAGCGGCGGGGTCTCGTCCCGCTCACACTGGTGCGCCCACCATGGCCCCAATCCACCGATTCCGCCACACAGTGCGGAAGGTGATGGCCATGCACCGTAGCACCAATGTGATAACTGGTCGCGGGGTGGGCGCTGAACCCGGTGTCGACCCTCGCCGTGCGTCGGCGGACGCACAATTCGGGGGCATCAAGCAGGACTGCGTTATCGAGGTCGCCGACTACTCAGTGGTTCGCAGCAGTTTTGGGCGCATGACGAACCGTGAATTCGTCAACTTTATGAACGACCCAGACGCCAGTGAACGGGAATCGTGGGTGCGGGTGCGATGGATCAACATTGGCGGGATGAGCTGGGATGTGATCAAGGCTGTATCTATAAAATACGGTCAGCGGGCATTTTATCTCAACGCTACTATGGCCTCTAAAAGAATGCAGATTTACATCCGCTCGCCCTCGAGGATGTATTCCATACGCGTAGTCAAACGCGTTCAAAGGCGGATTATTATGTCGGTTTCTCTTTTCTTGGCTTCCCAACTTATTCACAATGTCTCATGCGCACAGACTCGGCATCTCTTCCTCCGCATGCTCTGCCACGAACTCGGCGATTCCGATGAGCCTGGGTCGTCCTCGTTCGCGCAGGGCTCAACGCTCACCGAGCTCCCGCGGTCCGATTCGCCCACTCCCTTCACTGACGACGACGACGAGATGGAGATGCGTGAGATGGGCAAGGGTGAATTCGGCGATGACGAGAAGACTCTCCGGGGCACCACGACGCGCCGGAAGGGCCCCATCTTGCCCACCACCCGCCCCGGTGCGGGCTCGACCCGCCGTGAGACCACCCGTCGCAATACCGGCGGTCCCCGCTCCCGTCTGACCGAGCTCGCCGCTTTGCGCGACAACGCCGCCGCTCAGAACAAGAACCGCCGCATAGAAGACGCCGCGATTCAGGCGCTCAAGAGCGGCGAGCGTGTGAACGTCAAAGTCTCCCCCATGTTTATCTTCCTCTTTAGAGACGGTGTGTGCTTGCACGTTCCATCGATTCATGATGCTCATTTTTGGAACAGGCACCGTCATCTCCATGCACTCGACGCCGAACCTTGAGCTAACGCAGCCGATCACACGGCGGCTGCGCCAGCGCGACACCGGTCTGCGCACGTCCGCCGACGCGTCGCTCCTCGTACAGAGCCTGCTTGATCTCCTCGTCGACAAGGCGCTCGAGGTCATCGACGCGTACCACGTCAAGATCAAAAAGTTCGAGCGGGAGATCCTGCTCAAGCCCGAGATCACGACCGTGCGCAACCTGCACATCCTCTCCGGTGACTTGATACTGCACAAGCGCACGCTCGAGCCGATCCGGACTGTCATCTATGGGCTGCGGCGTTATGATGTCGACCGGGCGCAGGCGCTCATTGACACGACGGCGGAGGGGAACGAGAACGTCAAGGCGGTGGGGTTCATGAGCCACAAGAGCAAGATTTATCTCGTGCGTGTCTTCCTCACCTCTCTAACCCCGGTGACAACGTTGACCGTGGGCTAGGCTGATGTGTTCGACCACATGGAGTACATCCTCACCAGTCTCGAGATGTTCGCGGGCATCGGCGAGAATCTCATCAACTACACGTTCAACGTGCGTTCGCCCTTCCTCCCTCTAGCGTACACCCATCCTGATGATTCCTAGATGGCTTCGTACGAGATGAACGAGGTGATGCGGCGGCTCACGCTCGCGACGATCATCTTCCTCCCTCTTACACTGCTCACTGGGTACTTTGGAATGAACTTTGACCGCATGTGGAGTGTCAGAAACCACTCGGACCTCGTGTACGTGCTCCCCGTCGTCTCGCTGCATGCTCCTGTACTCACACTCGCCCAGCTTCTGGATCATCGCGCTGCCCGTTATGGCCATCGTCCTCCCCGTCTTCGTCATTCCCGACATCAAGCGGATGATACACTACGTCCAGAAGAAAATGCTCACGAAGAAGGCGGTCAAGGTACGTTTGCGCTTGATCTTCTCCTGCCGTAGCTCATTTGTGCGGTACAGTCTATCAAGACCGCATGAGCAGTGCAAGAGCTCGGCCTCTGCACATATCATACTTATCGACATTCGCACCACTTAAACTGACCGTCCGTCCCTCCTTACTTACGAAGAACACAACACTACCGATACCACACTCCTATTATCTATGGAATATTCTCTGGATGCAGTCGCTACGCTCAATGAATCGGCATTCGCTGTGATTTTTGAACGGCAATCTTATCATTTCTACAAGGGACGTCTATCGAGGCGATGGCTATAAGATACATCTATCGCGAAGTAAGGATACAGGAGATCATCCTCGCCGCCTCCCAGGCCCCGATCGCCTTCTGCCACCGGGAGGGGCCCATTCCATATCATCCTTTCCTTTATACGCCGTCGGGCTTGGACTCCGACTGGAATCCCCGGCTCCCGAACCGTCTGAATCAGACAACTCGTGATATGAAGGCATCGCTGCCGTGCGTTGTGGTAAAGCGCGCCTAGAGCCCTCACCAGAAGCTGCAGCTTGGGCGGACTTCGAAGAAGGCTTGGAAGGGGTGACTTTCTTCTGCGCGGGGGCAAAGTCTGTTGGTTCCTCGTCGTCGGAACGACCTCGCTTTTTTGACCCGCATGGGCTGGGAGGGACAGGTGCGGAGACTGGCAATTGATCGATGGCGGCGCTGAGGATGCGCACAAAATCGTCGTATTCCTTGGCCGCTTGTGCCTCCGAGTACGCTGGGAATGCGACTGGCCCATCGACGTCCAGCGCATCACCGATGGTGGCTATCCTGGCGGCAAAGAAAAGTCGGAGGTCCTTCATCAAGGCGACCAAGACGGGCTTCTCCGGGCCAGTGTACCGCGTAAGCATGAGGCGACCGCGGGTTTGAAGGAAGTGCTCCTTGGTGGTGCTCAGTGCCGTCGGGCGCGCGAGGGGGTCTTCCCATTCGAAAATAAGCCCTAAAGCTTCGTCGCCGAGGCGGTTGCCCGCAGTATCGTGTCCATAGAGCACGAAATTCAAAACATATAAGACAGATTCAATATCGTCCATGTTGTCGTGATGCCCGAGGCGGGAAGACCCATTCAGTACCTTCACGGACTGATAGGCTCGGGTGCCCTGTAGGAAATGATTGAATAGAATACAAACACAATTTCGACGACAAACATACCGTTCTCGAGTCGCCTTCCGTGATGTGACCACGAGTAAGCTCTTCCATCCTTTTGGCCAGATCCCAGTCAATTACGACGCCACATGAACCAGGATAGGGAGAAAGAAGGAGATTGGAGAAGCTGATGTCGCGGTGGAGGATCCCTTTGCGTACCAAGCTGTGAGAGTGGCCTGGGAAGAAGAGAGAGTAAGAATGACCGGTACACAAAAGAGCGAAATTGACCCACCCTTGACAATGTCCCTAACTGCACAGAGCAACTGCCGTGGGGAGCTCGCGGTCTCCAGAGTCCCCCCGTACTTGAGAAGTACCAGTCGCATAAACCATCGGTCGAGTACCGGTCGGGACCCGGAATCCGAGACCATGGTCGCGCCATCCTCGAAGCCTCGTTGCGCCTTTATCGACTCTCGGTCGTCTGCGAATGTGAACATCTGGCCAACGCCGTCCACGCCTGCAAGGTCCTTCAAGAACTCGGACTCGCGCGCGCGGCCGTGGGCGCGCCAATAATCCTTGACGATGTATTGTCGGCCCTCGTATTCAGCGCTCCAACACACGGTCCCGCGCGACCGGATCGTCCGTCGGGAAAAGACGGGTTCGTCCGCAAGCGCAAAGACCAGCTCCTTTGTGTTGACTTCCCAGCACCCCGTGGCGCCGTTAAACAATTCGGGGGGCGTCATTTTCATGAACCGCTGCCCGTCCTTCCAATAAATCGAGGTATCGAAGCCAAGAAGCTCCTCATTGAAGGAGCTCAGGAGGACGACGAGTTTGACGAAGAACAGCGCGTCGGTGTGGAAGTTAATGCGCTTGGAATAGTAGCACCCCGCGCGATCGAATCGGAGGACTCGAATCTCCTTGGCCGTCATGAAGGGGATAAAGACGTGGCGGCGGTTGGATTGTTGGATGAACACTTCGCGTGCGTAGACGGCGACTTGGTCTCTCTCTGCCCGTCCAAATTGGCGTGCTACTTTAACTTCCCACAGACTCGCCGCCTGCGAGTATGAAGGTTCTTCGAGGAAGTCTGTTTCCTTGGTCGCGGCGGGGCCTGTTCCCAAGAGGGAGATGTCGGGCTCGGTTTTGAGAGCCGTTTCGGGAGCTGCGTCGTCGGGATTGTGAGACATGACAATTCTGTCTGTTTTCTTAACCTTTCGCCGTTTGATGACATGGCCGCCTTGAGACTGCTTCTGGTTCCCAAAATGTTTTAGGATGTCGGCCATTATCTTGGCGATGGGATCGTAAAGGTCCTTTTCCTTGGTCGTTTTGACCGGAATCTTTGACCATTGCTGGGTTGCGCTATCGTACCCTGCGTACGTCTGCAGCCACTCTGCAGCCTGTCGATCCAGATCGGGATATTCTTTGTCGGCTGTGGCTTCCAAGTGCGTCTTGAAAGGTAGAGATACTCCTTCCTCCACCCAGGCGTCAGTCAGTTCGACATTGACCGCTGCCTTCACCTCACGAATAAGGCGAAAGGCTGCCTCCGAATCGTGAGATGATTTACGGTGTGGGGTGGCACCGGTGATAACTGCGCGCGTGTTGCGCGGGGGAGTGCGTGGAGGATCCGACTCGGAGGGTTGAGGAGCGGCACCGTCATCGCCGTGGAGAGAGAAGGCCGTCTCTTCTTCTGCCGGTTCCTCGAGCAAACGGTCGGCGGGCGGTGAATTTTCGCCACCACTCATCGCGCTCTCTGCATTGGATATAAGGACCTGCTTCAGTAGCTCGGTGTCGCGATTGCCGGGAGTGAGACCGCTCGGAGAGCGGTGTGCGCGTATATCGACTGGTGTCAAACGGAGGCTGGTTGATTTAGACATGGGGGAGTAAGGCAAGAGTGAGAACGCACTCGATATCCCGCTTGGGCTTTCCTTATGGGTACTAGACGGACGAACAATGGCAGTGGCAAGTCACAGTGGTTTGAAGCGCGAAGTCACAGCAGGCCAAAACGAGCTGATGTGACCACACGCGTTCAATCAGATGAAGTTTGAGTCCAAGCGCCGCTAGCAAAAAAATGACGGCGGACAGAACTATCTACAGATCTACAGTCTTACACTACCGTCATTACAAAAATCTCCGCAAAATACTTGCCCAGGTCCTCCACATCCTCCAGCGCCACCACGCACCCAACCCACCCGTCCGGCCGAAACACGACAACGGCCCCGCGCGCCTGATCGACCCCATACATACTGTGCCCCGCGCCTTCCGTGTCCCAATACACGCGCCCGTCGCCAAGGGGGGGGCACACCGAGCACGTCCATGGCGCTGTTGCCCGCCGCAGCCGCGAGGGTGGTGAAGCGGAGCAGGCGGTGTGCGGGGAATGTATGTGTGAATGAGGTGGGGGAGGCTAGCGCGGTGCGCATGGAGGCGAGCGCGGGGCGCGTGACGGCGGGGTTGCCCGCAAAGACGACGATGCTTCGGGCAGTACGCGTGAGTGATTGGACGGAAGTGGGGAAGATATTGAGATGATGCGTACTGAAATTTAGCGTTGTTCTTGAGGACCTGGTGGAGCCGGATGGCGTCGCCGGTCCTGTATGTACAGCGTTCACTCGTCGTAAACAGGTCAAGGGATTATACCCACCCTATGGTCTTCAAGTACACGTCAGGGCCCCGCGCCCCAGGACTGATAGTCGCCGCGGTTCGGTCGCTGCTTGCAGAGTTGAGCAGGTTCGTGGCTAGTAGCCATGATCGTGGGTCAGCTTAGAGCGTAAGGAAGTAAAACTGGCGCATGCATACGGTATGCGATGCCTGGGACGACGACACATGAGGGAGGCGTTTTGCGGGTGACTCAAGACAGAGCCCAGACGCACCAAGTCCAAGGGTGAAATGCTGCACATTTATATCGGCATAAAATTCTGTCAAAAGGTCGCTGTACAAGATTGAGAGAAGACTCGGGGATCCCAAGGAGATGAGGGCTACTCACTGCGGGGGCTCCTTTCGGTCTTCAAACCGGGACGGATAGTGACCAGAGATGAGCGTGCTGATTACTCGATCGTTGTCGATGACCTGTTTTGACTGTTGAATAGTCCAAGACGGAGGGATGTCTCAATAACGCACTTGTTGGACAATCGGCCTGCGTTCCAGATTATAGGAATCGAGGAGTGACTTTTTGCCTAGGTTTAGAATGTTGAGCTATGTGCGAAGGTTAGAGGTGAGCAAGCGACTCCAGAAATCTCGAGCCTTACAGCGAGCTTCCACGACAGATTCACGGCACTGCAGATAATGAATCGCGTGCCAAAAAGAAAGGGCGTAGCGTACTCGTGGACACCGGTATTGAGTCCCTGCGCCGAACCAGAACTGTGAGTGTGACATGCGTCGCCGGCCAGGAATATTCGATCTTGGGTGAAGAAAGTGTCTGCCACCGCTTGGCCGATTCCCTGAAAGGTCGTTCGGTGTTAAAGGGGGTTAAAGACAAGGAGGGGCGCGCCTCACATAGATTGTAAACCAGTCGACCTCGAGAAACTCGACTTTGAACGGATACAGCGCTTCGATTGCCTCCTTGACCGCGACTTCTTTGGTGACACCGTCGATTCCACCGTATTTTTCCAATAATTCTTGGGAGAATACATAGCCGATGCGGGTGAAGCCGTTATCGATGGGACACCAGAGAATCTGGCCGTGGAATTTGCTGTCTATGCTGTTTAGCCATCGCGGATTGGGCATATTTGTCTTGACGCGCGCATCCAGTCGGATCCAGCGGTGTGCGGTACGCTCGCCTTGGAACGGTATGCCAGCAAGAGAACGGACTGTCGATTTCCCGCCCTGTTGTCGAATAAGTGACCATTCCTTGTCGAGGCAGGAATAAACGAACGTCGGCCCCGATGAGGTATTTTCTATGACTTTTTAAAATCATTCTGACAATCCAAACGGATTGGAGGCGCTCACGTCTTGACCTGAAAGGTTTCGTCTTTCTCTAGATCTCTGACGCGAACTGTGACGGGATACCCGTCCTCAGAGTTCTCGTCGATGGTAAAAGCCTCGACACGCTTCCGCATGTCAGGATGAACATTGTGTTCCTCCAAGACCTCTGTGAATTGCTGTTCGGTGAGGCGTTGACGAACGTGGAGTCTGGCCGCTGGTTAAAACGCGCTCTATAGCTGAGGAGGGAAGAGGCCATGTACGAGAATTTATAAAATGTGTCCCCTGCCGTGAACGGTCAGAATGCGTCCTGGAAGGGGAGCATCACTACGTGCCCAGCGTGTCCATCCGACTTCCAAACATGAATCCCCCTGTGGTGCGACGTCCACTGTATTATAATCAGCCTCGCGGAATCAAGACGAAAATGGACAGTGAACGGACTCGCGAAAATGCAAAGCGTTGCGAGTGACGACGCCGATCTGCATGAGTCGTTCAGCTAAGTCGAGCTGGTCCAGCATTTCGATTGTGCGTGGCCACATCGTGGTGGCTCTTCCGTAACAAGGCATGTTCTTCTTGTCCTCTTGCTCTGCGGTCCACTGAATTTATGCAGCGACTAGATTCAGTCCGAGACTTGACCGACCGATGATATACGGGTGGCATCCAAAACGCGCGAGCTCCAGTGCGACAAGCAGGCCCACAGGCCCAGCGCCAACGCTACGAGCATTGAATCCTCTTCAAAACTTGGGCAATTCCAGGGAATGGTACCCACATCACAGCGTCTGTCTTGTGAAAAGATTCTGACATGGAGGGAGATGAAAGCAGTGAGGAAGATGGATTTGGTTCATCGTGCGACTTGCTTAAGACCAAGTTGCGGTTTCTTGTTGGACAGCCGGCAAAGACCGGGCCGAAGCTTAGCCCGAATTGATCCATCATGGCTGGGTTTCAACCACCGACACCATCGCATGGTTCAACTTGTATCCCTTCTTTGAAGACCAACGGAACCAAGATAAAACGAAATTTGGGCAGTTGTTTGGCCCTTTTTATCGTTCTCTCGTCATACGGTCAGTTTGGCCCTCCGGATGGCCACCAAGCAAGTAATTTCTCAGCAATGGTCCATTTTTTTGAAGACGAACGGAACCAAGATGAAGCGCAAGTTGCACAATTCGCCATACGAGGACCAGGAAACCCATGTCAGCAACGTATCCGACGTTTTATCGAAAGTCAAATCGGTCGCCCAATTGGACGAAGAAAGGACAGGGATCGTTGGAAGTCTTCACTTCGATCAGAGCGACTCTTCGGACGATAGACCCAGGGAAGTCATCAAATTTGCGCTGGACAGAGGCGCCGTTGCACAACGGGATGTCTCAGCGACGCGACCTCGCAGTCCATCGGCGCGCCGTGTCGGGCGCGATGCCCAGAATGGACTAGCTAGTCAGTAGATATGTGATTTCCAAGGAAATTCACCCACAAAGCAGCAACAAAGCATCGGATTAGTCCCGGTAGAGAGATAGGAACACAAAAACGAACCTCAATCCAACTTGTGGGTCCCAATTATAACACCTGCCTTGTATGGTAATTCTGGGTGGAACAGCGGTTTGAAAGCGTTCTTTCGGGCAGATTCGAGAGGTTCCAAGTCCAGGAGGCTTGCATTGTTGGCTGGTTTGAGATGGTCAAGTGTTGTTCCAGAAGGTGAACCACAAGTGAGCGAACAAAGCAACAAGTTGAAAGCAAGAGTGTTGTCGTGTGTTGACCTTTGCTCTCACGTCGGCTTGAATTGCTCCAAGTCTCAATATCTGGATTGCGACCATGTCCGCGTATATAAACCTGCTGCGAAGGTCGGGAGAGAACCAAGCTTCAAAGCACCCATCCATCCTCACAAATCCCATCCACCATAATGTCCGTCATCAACGCCCAGGTCTCCGTGCCCGCCCCCGCTGCGGCCGTACCCCACCTTGAACGCTCTTCATCCGTTCAGAACACCACGAATCCCGTCGATGACTTTTTCGGATATACCCTCGCCGCGTCTCGCACTCGCGACAGCCGCCATGACCGCCGCATCTCTGCCGCAGAGTCTACCTTGCCTCCTCCATACCTCGAGGCCCCAGAGTACACCCTGCACGCGCGGGAGCCTGTCACTCTTGCCATGTACCTCTTCAAATTCGGATTCAGTGCGTTACTTCATTTCATTTGATTTTCATCTGTTTCTTACCGTCTTGTGCTCAGTATTCCCGCCATTCTGGATAATGGGCGTTGTAATCCTCATGTCGCCGCTCCGCGCGCCACCCGCCGCGACACCATCCGCCGCATGGCTCCCTGAAAAGACCGAGGCCGAGCGCCAGGTCCTCATCGACCGCATGCGCACCGCCGAGCTCAAGTGGGCCAAGCGCTGCCTGTACGCACTCCTCGTGCTCGTGCTCGTCGCCGTTATCATCAGCCTCGCCGCTTGGGCCACCCTCCGCACATAAACACCTTTCCTCCCTCCTTCGCCCTCTGTATTACATCACGGACACCGCTCGTTTCATTCCCTCTGACAGCGTCAGACCAAACCGACCCTTTACCACTGTATCGATATCCTTATGACTTTTTATACTTTGTACCAAAATCACGACCCCTACGAATCGAATTGACGGCCTGACAATACTTTGCAATCCTCCACCCCTGGTCTGAGCGTTCTAGGAAATTGCCCGACCAGATACAGCCGATCGTCAACTCCGCTCTTGTTTCCATTGCGCTCGCATTCAAAAATTACCTCAGAGACAAAGCAAGGCTCGCTTTAACGGGGTAGTCCCTATTGGCGGTCTGTGTTGTCCGGTCTATAGTCACTCGATTCTCAGGGGAAGCTCTACCACTGAGGCAACGTCAAGCCAAGGCCACTCAGGATGCTATTCAACCACGGCGACGTAAAACCACGATTTAAAACGAAGAGATAAGTATGCCAGGCGCATAAATGAACATAATAGCTACGTCGCGACAATCGTCCGGCCCACTCTTTCCAATTCTTGTTCGTCAAGCTCCTTCCTGACCTGTCGACCTTTAATCAAGAGCGATAACGCGCCCGCGAACATCGCAGTGGCACCGGTAAATATAAGGCCTCTACGCATATTCAACGGCGGGGATGCTTCAGGTCCGGCGCGCAGGGCGTTTGTGACTGCAGTATCATTGTGAGTACTACGATTGCAGGATTCGCAAGTTCGGGTTCGCTTACCTGCAATGAAGACGACGCTGAACAAGCTGCTCCTGGTTTACTGCGTCGTGAAAGCACAGGAGAATAGACGACGATAAGACGTACGAGAACCACATAAGTGCCGCACTACCCTCGGTGTTCCGGCTCAAATCGGACGCTAGCTCTAGTCCGACTGGCAGCATTGTGAGGGCGGATATCCCTAACAAAGCCATGATTGCGAAAATGCCAGGACTATCGTGTGGGCGAACTAGGCAGGTCAATATTCACGAGGGACATGAGATCATGAAGTCGAAGGACGTACCCGCCCAAATCAAAGAAAGCCACCCAACGGAGTTCACGGGTACCAGGATCTTTGTGGTCAACGCCAGATGGTGTGTGAACACGCGGTCGAAAAGGGGGGCGGTCATTGTCGCAGAGATAATTCCAGTAAGAAGAAGGACGGCCCCAAAGATGCCTGAGGCACTGGCAGAATACCCGACCGGTTGCTAAATGCAATTAGTACCTTTGCAGGAGGGTTTCCATCTAAAGTTCTTGCCAGAATTTCCGCTGTAAGGATGCTGAAATTGTTTGTCCTGCCGCGGTCATTGAGTAACCGTTACTACTCGCCAGAGAGATTTGACCTCACGCTGCAGATAGAATTCCAAAAATCAAGAGCAAGAGCAGCTGTTCGCCCTCTTCCGTCAACGTGTTCATCTGCGGAAAGAAAAACCTTACCAAGTCGAACCGCTCACGCCTCGTTATACTCGATCCTGTGGCCCGGCGCCGGCCACAAAGATCTTGTAACAAATCAGAGAGTCTTGCGCTCTGTTGCGACGCCGCAAAAGCTAGAAATAGTTTTCAATCAAATCAACGAAGCTGCCAGAATGTATGTACCACATACTAGGAGGAGACGGAGGTGAATCACTAATGGCGAATATTGCTGGCACTGCGGCACTAGATATGATTGCAAGGAGGAGGATCTAGCGCCGCGCAGTTATCAGTGAAGCGACTCGGAGGGCGATGGGTTGATTTCGTTCACCGAATGGCGAGTTGTCCCGGCGAGTGGGCTAATAAGCTGGCCAACAGCGCCACCAATGGGGTTTGCTACGTTTACAACGACTTGGAAGGATGGCGACGGGAGCTGATATTCATACGAACCTATGGCAATGACCATCGTTGCGGTTGTTCGAGTGTTGAGGTCGAACCAGGTTTCTGAATATTTCGGCGCCAGTACTTGGAAGGTCGGTTGAGCGACGGAAGCAAATATCTAGAAAGCATAAGGGCCTGTACGATTTCGTGGGTCGTGTTACCTGTCCGAGGAGAAGGAGGGCGTACGAGCCCTGTGGGGAGAGGCCCCTTGCAGTTCCAGCGTACCGGATCCAGGCGGAAAGAAGGAGCGCAATCGTGCCGATATCGAACTACTTTCATGTGATCATTCAATCCGAACGAGCTGGACAATAAAGCTTACGCATCTGCGAATGCCGTATTTGAAGACGACGAGGGGAACGCAGAGCGACACCGGAAGATACATGCATGCCATGACATTTCCGAGCCAGTTGACTTGGTCCAGCGAGATCCCGAATTCCTCCACCACTGTGAGGTTGTTGAGACGACGCCAGCGAATGGGAAAAGCGGCAGGACTGACTGCTGTTCGATATGGGGCCAAACCACGGCCAAGTCATGCCCGTAACTATATTCAAGACAATCTATCCGTAAAGCACTCAGGTGGGGATGAAGGATAGACAAGCGAATGAACACACCAGCCCGGCCAAGCCTGCGAATCGGTGTTTGTACATCCGATATTCGACAGTGTCGCGCGATACCGTCATTGGTGTTGGAGGATGGTTAGGCTGATTAACAGGCGGGATTTTCACTGCGTGTGCGGGATCGATCATCTTGAAGACCGAGTCTTGTCTTGAAGAAACTAAACTGCTATGTGGGTCCATTACGAAGGAGCAGGGATGAAAAACGCGATGGGCCTTGTACCCACATACACTCACGCTTCGCGATCCCAATCCGGAGACGCCGTCGGTCTGTGGGTCCAATGGGTCCACAATTTCGTTTCGATTCTTCGAAGGTCTTCCTCATGGTCAAGCCCTGTGTCCGCGAAGCTCGACTTTCCGACTTGGAGGAAATCTCTGCGTTCGAAGCGCGGGCCTTCGTCAACGACCCCGAGATGAATTGGTTCGGTGGACTGTCCGCCCCCATTGTGACCCCGGATGGGTATCCGCCTGTGAACCCGAGTCAACTCGAGAACCTTCGAGTATTTTTGGACTCTGTGAATCGCAGCGTCCTCATCGCTGGTGGCCGTGTGACGGTGGCTGTGATTCAGCAAGACGGCGAAGAGAAGATTGTTGCATTCGCCGCATGGGTACCGCCGCACAAAGTGATTGAAGACACGTTAACCGTACTACGGTCCAAAGCATATCGCAGTCTTTGGGCATGGGGACTTTCGTTCTTTTGGGTTGGTGAACTTCACGAGACAAGCCTGTGTGCTGACCCAGGACTCAGAGAGCGACTGTTGTTTTCAAACCGACTATCGGGCCAATCGTTAAACAAGCATTGAAAGCGAAGGGGTACGAAGGCACCGACCACTACAGGCTGGAAATTACCGCCACGGATCCGGAATATCAAAATCAAGGTATGCAAGGAATAGTATACTTACCAAATCAGCATTAACTTGGCAGTCAGGCTACTGTCGGCTCCTCATGGACGAAGGATTTGCGATAGCCCATTCATATTCGAAGCCCATAACACTTGAGGCAACCAACGAACATTCCCGCGACGTATACGCGCATCTAGGCTTCGAGGTGAGCGAGAACATCTTGGTGTGGTGGTTCATTTTAGTAAACACCAAACAAGGTGGTAAAATCTTTGACCCTGGGAGAGGGCCAGGTCGATAACAGCGGCTTGAAGACACAACCCGATTCTGCCACCGGCTTCGACATACATATCATGGTCAAGGTACGTCCACCCCGGTTTCAAACGCGCCGCTGGACCCTGAAAATGACCATGTCTAGTGGCCCAGCGACGACGTTGAGAACCGTAAACACGTAACTTTTTAGAATGACCTTTGAGAATGTCCGTCCGCTTCAAGGAAGAAAAAAAAATTGAGTCAGGCGGATGAAAGTCTGAGTATTAGATACCGCCCGGCACTTTGCGAGTTGTTTCGGTGGTTCTGTGAGACGCGGTGTCGAATAGTAATAAAATGATGCGTATAAGGAAGCTCTGACTATTTCTTGGGCCTCTTTTTCACCTCTTCGTCCTTGCAGGCATGTAACATTATCTTGTTCGGATGCCCTGGAATATTACCTCCATGACCTTTGTGCCAATCATACGCCACCCCGTAGGCAAATATCGACCCGTCGCGACTGAACGCGCTCGAAACGATAGGTCCTGGTGCGGCATCAAATGCTGGGGAAAAGAAGTCAACGGCGGAACGATTTCAACCTCAGACGCCTACCTTTGAGTCGAATGCGGGCATCTTTATCCCAAGTTGCAAATGTCCCGTCCCCGCCTGTAAGAGTTGAGAGAACTCGACGAGAAAAAGCTAACGACGAACCACAAGTGCTAAAGGTACCATGTACTGGATGGAAGGAGATGTCGTTGACAGCATATATCACAACGTCTTTCGGGTTGTTGTTGGGAGTTACCCGATGGCAGCGGAACGAGAAATTTTTACTGTCGAATTGGGGTCAGCAGAATGCGTTCAAGGAAAAATCTCTCATACGGTTCGTCCTTTGGCTCGAGATATCTAAAGCTCCAGTTCAATGCGAGGAGGCAAGAGGAAGAAGGAGCACGCGCACTGAAATGCAGCCCGACCCTCGACGCTCCCTACTGCGAACCCCTGCTCCGTGGACGCCTTGAAACAGGAAACCACTCGCGTTTGTAATTTCAGCGGCGACTGAGTAGCCTTGTGTCCATCCACGGCAGTTAGTTCCTGGAGTATTCGGAGTCAAAATACCAACCTTATACAGCACGGTAGGATTCGTCAAGTTATATATTTGAATGTGCCGCTCAGCAGTTCCGACCACCATTAGTGGATATTGGACATCCATACCTGGACAGGGATTGAGAACGGCGAGGGGAGGGTACCGGTAAGTACATACTATAACAGCGTTCTGGGAGCTGAACGGTTGCGATGGGAGAGGGTGCACGCAAGTCCCAGTACTATTCGAAAGTATATTAGAATTAAAAAGCGCATCGTGACTGCGTCGCACCTTGACTGTTTTATCCCAACTCCCGGTGGCGAGAATACCAGATTGTGGTGTTTCTATCCACCTCACGGTCTTGATTGGCGCGTCGTGCTGCGCGACCTGGGTGGTTTGCCCAGTGGCGAGGTCGTACATCCTCCCTGCGTTGTCCGCGCCGCCGGAGATGACCTTGGACCCGTCCTGACTCCAACATACGCTCAGGACAGGTCCCTCGTGCTGGTACATGGCCTTGCCTTGGCTCTTACCCGCAGGGCCAATCTCGTATATTCTGACCTAGAGTGAATTGAGAGTATATTCAGATGACGTCTCAAGGAACGTACGCTGTTGTCCCAGCTCCCGACCGCGAGAAAATCGGCCTGACCGGAGAACGCGAGTGAGGAAATTGAGTCGCCGGGAGGATCTGCGACTTCAACGTCTCTCTGGACCGTGTTGAAGGCCATGGTGGTTTCGGAGGGAGCGCGTCCTTATGTAAGTCACGTTTGTCGGCTCCGAGTCCGCTTTGTGATGCGAACTCGAACTCACTCCCTTCACGGCGAAATATACATCCATCCTGCACATCGCAATATGAGAAGCAACTACGCTAGGAAAAGAAGCCCGAATCCCGAAGATGCTTTTGGTGTTCCTCACGATGCGCCCGAACCCGCTTATCCACCCCACTCCTCCAAATTGGGGCAATTATCTGTAATCGCGTCAATCAGCCGCGCCCCTTCGACGTAGAGTCAACAAGCGCACCGCTGCAGCCAAGTCGTATACAACGTCCATGAGTATGTTGTGCCGCGGCGCGGTTCCGCGCGTCGAAGCTCTGAACAGTGTTGTTATCATGTCGGCTGTGATATGTGTGTGGTTTTTTTCGAATCCCTGTTCCATCTATTCAATGCCAATTGGGACAGCGCAAAATCTGACTACCTTGAAGGAGCGCCTCTGCTGCTACCTCAGCTGTCAGTCCACCGTCTGTACTTTCGATGTCTCGTGCGATCCGGGGCTTCGTCTTGTTCTCCTCGTCGTACCCTGGAGTGAACAGGGTCGGAGGGAAAAAAATATGCATGTCCATGCCATCATATAACATGAACTCGGACTGCAATGTATCTGCAAGACCTATGGCGCCAACGGTAAACATATGCCCCCCAAGCGGGTTGACAATTGTATTCGCACCTCGCAGCGCATGTTTCGCGGGGGAATATGACGCCCAGCCGACAAATGACATGTATCCCAAGGTGGATGAGACGAGGACAATCTTCCCTTTGGACCCTTCCCGCACCATCTTTTTCGCGGCGAGCTTGATTCTAATTTGAGTGCTCCGACGCTTTCCCTGAATCATGCGGACTGACCATCACAGTCCACGCCTGGACCCAATATCCCTGCGCCATCCCAACCGACATGTCTTCCTCGGTCATGTTCACGAAAAACATGGGCTTAGAGCTCCCTGCACAGTTGAAGATAGCGTCGGGGGACCGGTCGTCGTAGGGTTTACAAACGGCACCGAGCGCAGAAGCAGATACCGCGTGAGTGCTCAAGTCAAATGAATATGCCGCTAGCAGCTGATCTGCGCGCCTCCTGCATCCCTAAATTTTGCGGGATATTAGGACTCTATCCGTCTCGCATTTCAACGGTGTACCTCGATTGTTTGCAGGGCTTTTTCCAACCGCTCTTGATTTCGCGCGACAATGGACACATGCGCGCCCTTTCTTACCAGGATTTGCGCGAGCGAGAGTCCCAGTCCAGAGCTTCCGCCGGTAATATATATGTGCTACATATGTTAATCTCCCTCAGATAATGGTACCAGGGCGTTCTTAAACTCACAAGACCATCAGGATTCCAGGGTTTATCGAACCACATAACCAGGATCCAGTAGTTGGTGGACGCGAAGACGAAGAGATGATGGTAGCCGTAACGCCGCCGATTTTTGTGATCCTGGGAAGATGGACCCACAACGGAGGATCTTGAGGATGAAACTTGATGAGACTTGATGAACGCCGATGTAACCAGCGGAAGCCACGACGCAATGGCCTTCTTTACAGCTGAACCGAGTCAAGATACAGGTTGCAGCACTCTCGGGTGACTTCAAACATTGTGGAATGTTGAATCACAAAAATAGGAATCGATGTGTTCAATCTCCACTCGAATGCTGGCGTCAACATCAGCATCGCACCCACCGGCAAATCGTTGCACTGGTTCCAGCGAGGGTCACCGGTGGGTGGCGGGACCCTCATATAAACTGGTGCATAACTGCAGTGTCTCTTGTTTCTACCCCCCAAGTCTTCCCCCACCGCGTCAGATTGCATTATGGAAGTCTCGGTCGAGTCCGATGTAGCATCTGCTCTGCTTCTCCAGAAAGTCAAGGTAAGAACCCTCATTCTCTCGATTCCCAAACTCCTAATTTGGCTGTACTCGTCGCAAGTATATGAATGGTTCGCCCGGCCTCGGACAATTGAGCGGTAGAACAACTCACTTTCCCTCCGCAGTGGCCAGCATGACAATCCTGGTGTGTGTTAACATTTTACTGGGTCCAGCGACCGACATAGATATCCTCCAGATTTTTGATTACCTCTTGTCCCTCGAGTTGGAAGTCAGTAATGCGACGCTGCAATCCAAATCGAACCTGTTAAACTTCGTCATTCTGCAGGTATCCCTAGTTTGGGGCTCGAGGTGGAGCTTCAGCAAGATATTTTATATGTGCTCGCGATATCCGCCCTTTCTTGATGTTCCTTTGCAACTGTGGTGTACATCAACTTTGGATTCCTAATAATTCCCGTCCCTTAACAGTTCAATCCAGACTCGTTGACTCCGAACATCGATATCAACGTGAGTGTTCTCAAAAAAAATCAGTCGCAGTGGCGTTTAATCCTCGAAATAGATGTGCAAGCCGATTTATACTGCGGCGTCCTGTGGGCTTGAATCATTCTGAACCGAGGAATTGCGCTGAATATGATATCGCAGGGGGGACTTTCTTTGGGATCGCCACGGCCGAAGGTACTTTCGTCCGTTATTGCATTGTTCAGCGATCTGAACCGCGCTTTAATTTAGCTCTTCTTCTCATCCGGACGTATGGATTGATGGGCTGCAATCCTCGCGTGCTGGTGGTTCTCGTGGTGCAATATGTTGTATGTTGACCTGAATCACTCGTGTTGAAGAATATTGTGCAAATTCGAATAGGTGATCGCCTGTATCACCACTGTCATCCTGGCACTGTTCTTGAAAAGTCTCCAATGTAACTATTATCATCCCCTCCGTCGCTATTCCGTTTACACAATTTTCCTTCCAGTTGGACCTCCACCTCTCTCCGCCACGGGATGTTTTCTGATCGACGGCAGCAAAATTGTTGTGGTAGCCTTCATCCTTGTGGTATTCAACGAGACAGGTCAAGCCCTCCGGTGTGGTCGATGAATACAACTGACAAGACATTTACAGTCCTAATGAGTTGTACACTTTGGGTGGGAGTTACACGATATCGACATTCAAACAACCATCTCATCAAAACACTGTATCGCGACGGGATAACATATTTTGTACTCTTATTTGGTGAACCAGTATTCCGCTCGGTCGTGTTCCTCCACTGACCGAAAGTCACAGCCATATCCGCTGGAAATCTAGCAATTCTCATCTGGGGCCCGGTAAGTGATGCATCACATCTGTTCACCAGTTCAAGTGCTAATTTCTGGGGCAGCTTGAGCTTGTTGACCTTTTCAACACGCAAGTGACTGGCTGCAAAGCTCACTCTGGGGCTGACTTTTTTTCTAGATTTCTTCGTGTCATGCATAGTGTTCTGTCGACGAGGATTCTATTGCACGTGCGGTCCGCGGGTCGGGAGGAAAGGTACCGTGGACTCACATCGGACGACGGCATCGAGCCCATATTCCGCATACCGGGCACCACCATCCGGTACACCGTCAATTAGCACTTAGGTTACTCGCAATTCTTGGTTTCATTTCAATAGGCCAGGTGCCGGCAGAAAAAGCTTGAATTTACGCGGGGACGCACAAAGCCAGGCCAGGCGGAAGGTCTCCGAACGGGTGGGACCGAGGGTTGAGAGAGTTGGCGCTGGAGGACCTCTGCGAACAATACATTGATTGGTGGCAAGGCGGCCGTCTCGGGGGCCTTTTGTTGGTGTGAGATGAGGACGAGTGGTGAGCGATGAAAGACATACGGAGGAGCGGGAATGGGGCATCATACAAGGACCACGGAAAGAAAAGAGAGAAAGAAACGAGTCACAAGGAGCACAAAGCAAGGAGAGCCAGCCGAGTGCGAGACCACAGAAGGGGAGGTGATCTGAAGCGATGGTACAAGATGATCATGTCGAAGCTGATATCGGTAAACGGACAAGTTTGTATCCAACGCTAAAGCCGACCAAATCAAATATTCACTGTGGACGCCGTTCCGTTGTCAGTGCAAGGGCGTCTTCAGCCTTTGTGGGTCATCTCCAGTGGTGACCGCGTTCAGGTGTCGAGTGTTGTGGTCGAAGTTAAACTCGAAGATGATCGCAAGTTGAAACTCCGCTCAAACTCCGCTCAAACTCTCCCTTGCGAACAGGCAGCGTTGAGTTGTGGCCCTGTTTCAATTATGACCCGAGGCGAGTTTTTGTATGCTGTAACTGGCGGTGTAAGTGCGGCGAATCCGATTGATGGGCCGGTTGTATAACCTGATGTAGTCCCTCCTACTCACCAGGACTCATATGCATCTTCGCTCGCAGGCTCGGAACATGGTCCTTAACCTCGCAAGCTCGGAATTGGCCCGGACACACTCCCCGGACGCTAGTGATGGCCCATCAAGCATCGCATCATTGATGCCATTGCCTAATTGGGTCCTAGTTTCACCCCCAGACCTTCCTCAAACCAGATATTGCATGGGCCGAGTGGCAGAATGGTTACTGCGTTTTCAACAAGCTAGGCAGAGACCTCGACCGCGTACTGCACCGTCAATGATGTTTGGTTCAATTTATACGCCAGGTGACCGCATAAAGGAATTCAGAGGGAGACAGCAATGTCCAAAACAAAAAAGCACCGGCTGTTCATGACGAGTATACATTGCGTTCCTTCGGTAGGGGAGCCTCGCAAGTCAGTCTAGATAAAAACAGAAATAATTTACTGCTACATGCCAGAATTACACCACACATTCCCAAACTCGTCAGCCCAAGACCCCGTACTCCCCCCACCCTGCACCCCGTCCGCACCGCTGTCGATGTACCCAACGCCGTAACTCTGCGCGGCGTTGAACCGCGGTAACGGACAGCGGAAGCCCAGGAAATTTGGACACGCGCGATCCGTTGCGGTACATGTCTCTAGGCAGGGTAATAGCTGGGTGAAGGAGTTCCCCGAAGGGAACCCTGGATTGCGGGTGTTGGCGGACTGAGATGGGAGGAGTGCGGCGGCGGACGGCGCGGTGTCTGGGTCCGCACAGCGGGAGAACGAAATGGCGCAGAGCCAGGTGCGGTATGCACGCTGGCAGTCTGCGCAGGTGACAAGCGGTGAGTAAAGGTCTCGCCCGCAGGCGAAGGTGGTGAGCGTGGTGGTAAAGTTGGTGAGCGAGGAGATGAGGGGGTCGGAGAGTGAGGGTGGGAGATTGGCACTGTTGTACGCGACCTGCGGAGACGGAGGCGGTGGGAGCGGCACGGCGTACGCTACGGAGGGGCAGTACGGTAGTTGAGATACGAGGGAACAAGAGAAGGTTGCTAGAGAACAAAGAGGAGTGTCAGACCGGCAAGGAGACTGCAGAGGGCACGTACATGATTTAGTCGTGAAGAATATTGGTTTGCTGACTTTGTAGGTGTCCTGAATGATATACACCGTGTAGTTCGTCTTGGCCGTGAGACCGGTCATGAGCCACTCTGTGCGCCAGCCCGAGGCGTCGCGGAGCCATAAGCTTTCGTTCGCGACAGCCCCAGTGGACTTTTGCGTCGAAAGCGCACAGGCTGTCTGTTGCATTGCGAGTAGACCATTGCTCGTTGGTGCCACTATCACGGTGTAGTTTATTGGATTGGAGGGGGGTGTGGGTATAGATGGTATGGCGCTGGGAAGGGTATAATTGGGGTATGTCGGATCTTGCAGCTCTTGTGATGAAAATGGCGGCGAGAACAGCAGCGCCTGGGTGGCGGTCGTGTCCCCGAAAAGTGCGGTGGTATTCACGACTTGGTGTATTGGTATGCCATCCGATACGCCGAGCTGGAAAGACATCCCTGGCGGTGCGTTCTCGACCCCGACAACACCACCCGCTGGAAACGCCCCGATCCAAGAACCAGTCCCGTGGTCGAGGACGATCTCGAAGACATTATCACCCCCGCCTGAACCTGGACTTGCGGTCGAGGAGGCGTTTGTGACGAAGAACCGTGGCACTGGTGCATCTGCAGCACCCGTACACAGTGCAACCGAGACCGCAAGTGTGTTGGCCGTCGGAATTGTGAAGAACGGCGGATTCGGTGCTGCGTCGGGCAGGACAGTGTTTAGCGCCAATGATTTCCGCGTCTGTGCCGCGGAAAGTGCTGCATTGAGGAGCAGAAGCAGCGCCGTGGGCAGCAGCGATATTGGAAGCATAACGAAAGGCTTTGGACGATACAAGGGCAAATACTGGTGACCAAAATTAATTCACGATTTCAAGCTAGGCCTAGTATACACCGAAATGAAGACAAGTTCCCCGCCAAAATACAACCCTTGTTAAGCTAACCACCCTAAATGGCCCTCAACGTACATTGCCTCGCCATTTCCAGCTACACTGATGTCAATATCTCTTCTGAGGCCAAAAACCAAGAACCCACCTGCTCATCTGTCCGGCACACCAGGATGCGTCTGGTGGATGATTCGCTAGACGCGCCGACATCCACCACAATGCCTTCCGCCGCGTCCACAGCAGCGTTTCTTGCTTCGTCCACATGTGCGTAACCCAAACACTCGACCCGCTCCCCAATAAACGCACGCAGCTCCTTACTGCGCTCACCGATGCCGCCAGAAAAGACCAACGCGTCCACCTTCCCACCCAACTTGAGATGATACGATCCCACAAAATCCAACACCCGGTCCGCAAAGAGGTCAAAGGCCAGCCGCGCATCAACGTCAACGCCGTCAGCGTCCGCCCTATGCGCCCGAGCCGTGATCTCCCCAAAGTCCGTCGTGCCCGCGAGCGCCTTCCAGCCGGCCTTGGTGTTCAGGATGTGCTCTGCCTGCGTGACATGCAGATGCACCGCACTCTTCTCGTCGTGTGACATGCGCCCGGCTTTGTTGGTGTAATGGAAGATGAGAGAGGGGTCGATGGCGCCGGAGCGTGTCGCGCCAGGCAGCCCGTTCAGCGGGGTGAGGCCCATTGAGGTATCGAGGGATTGGCCGTGCTGGATGCAGCAGGCTGACGCGCCGGAGCCGAGGTGCAGAATTATAAGGTTGAGGGCGTCGGCCGGCTAGGTGGGGGCAGCATAAGCAATGAACTCGTGCGAACCGGTGAAGTTACCTTTTGCAGAAAACGCGAGACCGAGCGCAGAATGAAAGAGTCTGGAAATAGATGTCAGCTGCGTTGTGAAAAGTACGGTCAGACGTACAACTCAGCCCGTGAAAGCCGTACTTCTTCAGACCCCGCTGCTTTGCAATCTTCTGGTCAATCGCATAGCTCGAGATATGAGGCGGAATCGACCGGTGGAACGCTGTGTCAAAAAACCCAATTGACTTTGCATTTGGGAGTTGAGAGAGACAGGTCTTTATGACGGCAAGCGAGGCGCCGTTATGGCTGGAAAACAGATAAGTATTGACCATGGGACTTGGGAAAGGCGTACAGAGGTGCAAGGTCGGACAATTTCTCGATGTGTTTGTAGGCTTCGTGGTTGATAACCACAGGATCAGAATAGTCGCCGCCGTGTACAACGCGATGGCAAACGTGCGTGATTCTAGCTCGGTCGATATCTGCCTCCTTGCCGAGGCAGTCGATGAAATGCGCGAATGCTGAAGCGTGATCGTGGACCGAGTCCACCTCCTCGTCCTTGGTAGTGCCGTGGACTACTTTGAAGGCAAATTTGGCTGGCGGGGCGGAGATGTTTGAGATGGAGGAGGATATCTTTAGTTCGACAGGTTCTTGGTCGTCTCTGCTCGGGCGGACACTGTACAAGGATATCTTGAGAGAAGACGAGCCCGCGTTTACAGAGAGTACGAGATTGTTATTGGGAGACATGTTGTGAACGAGACGGGAGAATGGTCACAAGTTGATGAGGTTGAATAGAGCGACCCAGAAGTGGAGTCTAGGTCACTGCTGACGACACGCTCCAGGAAAATGGTGCCTAATCGGTACATCTGTACATCGGATTGCCAGAGGTTGAGACAAGCTAGCGTTGAGATCGCGGGCACTGCAGAGGTTTTGCGGCACATATGCGGTCTAGACGAGTCGAAAGGTTGAAGAGTGGTCGACGTGGGAATATTTGGCTGCCCAATCGAGCTGCGAGACGCGCTCTGGGCCTCTTACTTTCTCCGTTCTGTCACCGCGAATTCTAGATGTGCGTCGAATAATCCACGGAAAACAAATGCCAGTGTGAGCGACGCCACGAAAGAAGCTAGGGACGGTCTAGATTGCACCTTTTCTCTAAATGGCCGATATATTGTCTATGACGCGGTTTGTATAAAATGGCGAGAATCGTGGACTTGAAAGTCAACTCCTTTGCTCCTCCCAAATGCCTGCACAAATCCTACTCCAAGCCAATCCTCCGGCGGATCCCTCCCTGCTGCCGGATTCTGTCCACCAGCTCGGGGTCCATCTGAACACGAAAGACTATCTCCCGCCCGATGAACTCAAAGCCATGAAGATGTTCCGCAGGGCCGCCGATTACATTGCAGCGGGTACGTCCTGAATTGCGCGTCGCTGGGTGCTCACTAACACCACGCATAGCCATGATATTCCTCAACCACAACGTCCTTGTCGAGCGCGACATAACCCACGACGACATCAAGTCCCGCCTCCTCGGACACTGGGGTACCTGCCCTGGCCTTGTCATGGTAGGTTTCTTCCGACAACACTGCGCCATTACCCACCCTCATTGATAACACAGGTATATGCCCATGTTAACAGACTCATCCGCAAAACGGGTCTTAACGCGCTCTATGTTGTCGGCCCAGGTGAGGACCGTTGATATTTGCAAAGTCGTACACACCCTAAATATCTACAGGTCACGGCGCTCCTGCTATTCTTTCGTGCCTGTTCCTTGAAGACTCCCTGAGCGTCTTCTACCCAGAGCTCACGCGCGATCGTAAGGGCCTTCACAAGCTCATCTCCGGCTTCAGTGTTCCGGGAGGCTTCCCAAGGTCAGTGACACCCTATCTTACTCCTGATACATCTAACGCGCAACCCAAGCCATATCAACGCGGGAACACCTGGCGCTATCCACGAAGGCGGAGAGCTCGGCTACGCGCTCAGCGTCGCTTTTGGCGCTGTCATGGACAACCCAGACCTCGTCGTCGCATGTGTGGTTGGGGACGGTGAGGCTGAGACGGGGCCCACGTCGACTGCATGGCACGGCTTCAAGTACATTGACCCGGCCGAGTCTGGTGCGGTGCTGCCAATTGTGCATGTCAATGGTTTCAAGATCTCCGAGCGCACCATCTACGGTACCATGGACGACAAGGAGATAACCGCGCTCTTCACGTACGCATCAGTCAACAGCTTTGGATCATTAACTTATTCCTTTTCAGCGGATACGGCTATCAAGTCCGAATCATCGAGGACGTCGACATCGACAATAACCTCGCTGCCTCGTTCGACTGGGCTCTCGCCGAGATCAAGAAGATTCAAGGTGCTGCGCGCAGTGGGAACCCCATCGTCAAGCCCCGCTGGCCCGTCCTCATCCTCCGCTCCCCCAAAGGCCTCGGCGGCCCCAAATCCTTCCACGGCGAATTCATCGAAGGATCGTTCCACTCGCATCAAGTGCCTCTCCCCGGCGCCAAGAAGGACGCAGAGGAACTCGCGGCGCTGCAGGCGTGGCTCACGTCGTACGCTCCCCAGGAGCTGTTCACGTCGGAGGGTATCCCGGTGCCCGAGGTTCTCAGTGTCATTCCTGAGCTTGCCGAGCAGCGCCTCGGACAGAAGAAGGAAAGCTTTGCCGGGTACGCGCCGTTGAACGTTCCGGAGTGGGCGGACTTCTGCGCCGAGCAAGGCTCGCAGGAGAGCTGCATGAAGGCTGTCGGGCGGCTGCTCACAGCCGTGATCAAAGAGTGCGTGATATATATATTTTTTCCTTCTGTACTGCCTCTAATCAACCTATGGCCCACAGAAACCCCAAACAATTCCGCATCTTCTCACCGGACGAATTGGTATCCAACAAACTTGACGCCGTCTTCGAAGAAACGGGCCGGAATTTCCAGTGGGACATCGAATCGCGTGCTCAAGGCGGCCGTATCGTCGAGATTCTGTCCGAGCACACTTGCCAGGGTATGCTGCAAGGATATACCCTCACCGGTCGGACGGGCTTGTTCCCCAGTTACGAGGCCTTCCTCGGTTCGTCTTGTTCTTTAGTTAATCGTCCAAGCTCTAATCCTCGTGCAGGGATCGTTCAAACGATGATGGTGCAGTACAGCAAGTTCACCAAGATGGTACTTGACATCGCTTCTCTTTTCTTCTTCGGATCTAACATGTCCTCCAGGCGGCCGAGATCCCCTGGCGTCAGCCTTGTGGCTCTCTCAACTATCTCGAGACGTCCACCTGGGCGCGTCAAGAGCACAATGGCTTCTCTCATCAAAATCCGTGCGTCTTATTACCCTCCTGTTCTCTCTGTCGATACTGACGAACGTTTTAGGGCCTTCATTGGCGCCGTGCTCAACCTCAAGCCTGCCTTTGCACGGGTCTACCTCCCGCCTGATGCCAACTGCTTCCTCTCAACGATGTCTCACTGCCTGCGTGCAAAGAACTATGTCAATCTCATGGTCGGCAGCAAGCAGCCCACGCCGGTGTGGCTGTCGCCGGAGGATGCCGACAAGGTTTGCGCCTTCCCATTCACCACCTGCCTTCAAGACTAATGCCTATATTAGCACTGCATTGCCGGCGCCTCCGTCTGGAAGTTCGCGAGCGTCGACGATGGTGTCAATCCCGACGTGTAAGCTTTCCAACACGTCTCATATTCCACGCTGACAACCATCCAGCGTTCTCGTCGGTATCGGCGTCGAAGTCACCTTCGAGGTCATCGCCGCCGCGGCTCTCCTGCGCAAACACGTCCCCGAGCTGCGCGTCCGCGTCGTGAACGTCACGGACCTCATGATTCTCGCCGCGAACGGCTCACATCCGCACGCGCTCAGCGACGAGGCGTTCGACTCGCTCTTCACGCACGACAAACCGATCCACTTCAATTACCACGGGTACCCCATCGAGCTCAAGGGCCTGCTCTTTGGGCGTCCGAAGCTCGACAGGGTGTCGATTGAGGGGTGCGTCGTTCTTCTGTGTATCCCCGTCTTATCTACCGCTAACTGATATGGACAGGTATCGGGAGGAGGGAACGACGACTTCACCGTTTGATGTACGTCTTGACACTCTATCCGACACTTGGATTCACTAACAAAGTGACCTTAGATGATGCTATGCAACCACACCTCGCGCTTCGACGTCGCTGCCGCTGCCATCCGGGGCGGCGCTCTTTCGAATCCTAAAGTCGCGGTGACTGCGCACGAGCACGAGTCGTTCATCAAGCATCTCGCTGCGAAGGAGAAGGATTACATTTATGCAAATGGCAAGGGTGAGTGCATCTACTTCCAAGTTACTTGTGCGCGATGTTGACTAGTGCCCTAGATCACGATGATACCTTTGACACTCCCACTTTCTGAGCTTTGCCTGTATTCGTTGTAAACTAGAAATTTTTGTATTCACATAGTGTATGGTCACTGTCAATATTTCTTTTCCTTCATGTTTCGTAGCGGACGATGCTCGAGTCTGAGATTTGTACAACTCACAAGCGTACTAAAGCAGACTGACTCCAAGCTGACTCGGATTCCAGCCCTTGCCATCATCATCTTCTGCTTTAGGCGCTTCACCGCACCGCTACGGACACAAATGTGGAAGATCTTCGCTTGACTGTGCACCCTCTCGTTCACTGCTTACACCGCCAATTGGCCACCACCTGGCCGCGAGGTGCAGTCCGAATGTGGAGCACATGTCACCCGGAACTAGCGGCCAGGTGCCGGTGAGCTGGCGGCGAGGTTGAACGGGAAATGGCCGCACTGTGTGGCCACTTCCAGCTGGTACTAGCTGCGACAGGCACCTGCCATCCATGTTTGGTAGCACGCGTCTCAATATCACTAATATATGAAACTTTCGGGGCGGGCATAAACGGGGAAAATTGCGTCAATTCGAGACGAGGAGGCAACATTTGGTGTACTCTCTATCCATCTACACCTCATCGGGCTGGTCCTGGGCCGACGTCGCGGCATCGACGACACCGATATCGATGATATCATCCACCGTCTTCTGGAACTCGTCGACGCCGTCTTCTATATCCGAGTCCTTGTAGGTCTTCTTCCCGTGCTTGCCTTGGTCCTTGTCGAGGACGTGTCGAAAAGCCCTAGAAGTGGTTAATATCATCGCGCAACTGGATCATGGGTGATAGGTACCTCACTATCTGCTTGGAATCACCGGCGGCCTTCGTGCGAATGCCCTGGAGGGCCTTATCTAACTCGTCCCAGAAATTATCGTTGGGGTGCTTCAAGTAGACCTTGCGCTGGAGCAGATGGAGGTTAGTTAGATGTACAGATGGACATTCAAACGACGAACCATCAGGGCGACGCGGGAGCACAGGATGATGTTGACAGAGCACGAAGTACCTTTCACGACGGCGGTGGCGAGATCAAATATGTTTTGATGTTCGGAGGATGGCGCATAGGAGATTGCATTCGTGTCGGCGTCCTTTGTGGGCTTGAGGCTTGCACGGATCTGAGATGTACCATGAGGTTGGAGACACAGAACGGTGGAAATGCGATTGAACTCACCACTTTCTTTGTTTTCGAGCGCCTCTGAGTCAAGGAGTACTCAGCCTGATGAATAACCTTGCCCCAATCCGACGGATTGCGCTCCAGGCCAACAGGGATGTCGAAGCGAAGTCGCTTGATAACCTCCTGAGGGATAGATCAATGAGAGAGCTGAAAACCGAACTGAAGACGTACGAGAAGGAGGCTCTTGGGGCCGTCACCTTTATAGGAACTTAGTTTTTCGGACAGCAGAATAGCGGGAGCATATTTCGCAATGTTTGTCTGCAGGGTATGGATGGTAGGCAAATCAAACAGCTGGATGGAGCCGACGTTACCTTGAGCTCGGAAGATACCACAAACGTGGGTTGCGACGATACAATTTGCTTGAGTTCGTTTCGAAGAGCGAATATATTGCCCATCAATTTCGCCTCGCGGACAGAGGCAGGATCCTTGACGCAAGGGAGGATGAGATTGAGGACCCCGCGCATGCGAAAATGACAGACCTTTAGGGTGGTTTCGAGCTCGACACCTTGATCCGCGTGAAGGCGCAGTCTTTTGCTGTAATGTCTCACCGCCGCGACGGCGTTTTGATTTGACGATGCGAGAGTAAGGGGCAGGGAGTTCCCGAGGCCATCTTCATCCTCGGAGCCGTTGTGGTCTCGGGTCACAGTTGTATGCGCACGCTTCTCGCCACTGGTACGGACGGTGGTCGGAGTCTCTTGGGTCATGGCCTTGTTTAACTCTTCGTCGGAATCCACGGGGGTGCTTGCACGACTCGACATCACTGCGGAGGTGAAGGCGAGGAAGGGGAGTGCCGCGCCGTTATATATTTGCTGAGTCTAATTCTGGAATGCAGCTGCGGTCTCCTGCGGTCTCCAAAGTCAAATAAGCTCGGACAACAGGCGATGTCGGCCAGAGCCCCGCAGCGCAGCACCTCTTTCTCAGTCAATGCCACCCAAGGGAGCGACCAGTCTTCGCGACGAGGGTAAACTCTTGCAAGAATTTCGAGGTCTTGCCGTGTTAATGCGAGAGAAACAGACTTTCAATTCAGCGAGGATCGCTCGAAGGTTCAATGTAAAGCCTGTAACGACCAGAAAGCGGCGGAACTTCGGAGTTGGATCCAAGTCAGAAACGGCCCAGGTCACTTGACGACGACGGGCCACTTGCAGGCGGTTCAGCGGGCCAAAGCCCGGAATGAGGAACGGAGGAGGGAGGCCCAGGAGAGCGAGAGGGTGGCGCAAGAGGACGAAAGGGCTGCGGAGCTGCACCGAGTCCAGTTTGGTGCTCCTCTGCATTTTACCGGGCCTGCCGCCCAATCATCAGCGCCGATGAGCGAGCAGGAACACGAGATGTGGGATGATTACGAGAGGAATGGGGCTGCCTTCAGCGCGGGGGATGAGGTAGAAGACCCCGAGAGGCGCGAGCAGCAATTGCGCAAGGAGGCTGAGGTTTTTGGTCTGTGGAATCCAGAGGCGACGGCTGCCAAGCTGGGCTTCAGCACGGAGGAGGAGATGATTGAGGAGCGGGAGGAGGATTGGCTTGCGGAGCTTATTGCGAGTGCAGGTAAGTGTGTTGCTCTTGCAAGCATTGGAGGTGGAAGAGCGAGAGAGAGGACACGGTTCGTTTCAGTCATGTGTCAATCACATGATGTGATGACACTTCAACGCGTCGCGAACCTCTCGTTTGACCACCTCACTGCCCTTCTCCCAGTTTCTGTCTATTCAACCTCTTCTCCAGATGTCTCCCACCCTGACCCCCAAGAAATTCAAAACCCTGGACCAGCAATCCGCCCCGAAGACCAATATTTCCCGTATCCGACGAAAATGGTACGCCACATTGTTAACCAGTGTTCAGTGGGCCTCAGGTCGATTCTAGACCTTTCTCCTCGATGTTTTAGACAACCTTCCTAGGTTGCGTGTTTCTAGTTCACTCATGCGCGTGTTCCTTTGGGTTCTAAGGGAAGCAGGGTGCAAAGATGTGCCCTCTTTCGATCGCCTCCGCCACGTTCAGAAGGAACTGCGAGCCGAATGCGGAGTTTCAAGTATCCCTTGCAAATCTCCCATGGGAAATGTCTTCTACATAAATGATCCAGCCGCAATCATTGCCAAGGTGAGTTGTGCCATGATTATTGGATTCTTTGGGCTATTGACTCGAGGGACTCGTTTATTCAGGACTGGTCCAACCCGACCACTCGCAGTTTAATCCATGTATACCCAGAAATTCCAGAGGACGGCGTCATCCGTGAGATATGGCACGCCGAGAAATGGCGCAAACACATGGACCTCGACGTCCTGAGTCCAATGTATGATGCAGGAGCGCAACACTACTACGTCAACGAAGTGGCTCGGCTCGCAAACGGTGATCTCGTCGTCCCAATCCGCTGGCTAAAATTCCGGGGGAAGATTTATGCCGACGCTTTTTCGGTCACATTTGATGACCAGGTCAGTGTTCTCCACCAAGCTTTGGTTGTCGTCTGACACTGTTAGAACCTGGCCACGATTAACGATACCAAGACAATGTTCATCTGCGCCGAAAACCTGACCGAAAACTACTTCGATCTTCAGCAGTCAGCTAGAATCCCAAGATGGGGAGGTTCGTACTTCGCCTGCGTCCCGGTTAATGTCTTTGGTTAATTTATTGCTACAGCGTCAACTACAGAAGCCGGATACCCTCACGCATGCCAAACCGAAAACGAGTGATAGCCAACGGACGTCCTATGTACTCGAGCTTTGTCAACTACTTCGCCGACGACGTATCTGGGAATCGAAGCAAGTCCTGGAATAAGCATTGGAATGCGTATATGACACACCAGAATCTTCCGCGACAGCTTCTTCAGCAGGAGTTCCACGTCCACTTCATCTCGACCTCCCAACACGCAAGTGTTTCTGAGCAATACCTCGAGTTCAAGTTGGCCATTGAGTGGGTCGTCCCCTCCCGATGTTAAAGCCTCAGATTAACACTAAAATCAGGAAAACACACGAGGACCCCGTCGAAATCGTGGATGAGGTCGGCAATATTGCCTGCTTCTGCATACACTGCAACGCGGGCCTCTCGGACAACCCGATGCAGAGTGAGGTCGCGTCACACATTGGCGGGAAGGGCAACTGCTTCTGCCGGAAGTGTCGAGTCGGGGGAAGTCAAAATGACAAGGCCACGAACGAAGGGTATCACGCGCTATTTGAGGTGACTCTTGCTCTCCTCCACGAGACTGTAACTAGACTCACTTTCGTGCCAGGCCGGTGTTCCCCGGACGAAGGAATACATCATCTCTGAACTCGAAAAACAAGTAAAGCTTGCCTGTTCCGGTGTTCTCAAGTCGGTGAAGGATCTCCAGACCGAAACTGGTGTCAAGGATGTATACACGCAATTCTGGATTGACGGTCTTATATCCCGGTTCAAGGAAATGCGAAAAGATGAGCCCAATCGCTCGGTCGACGCAATCCGGGATGAACTTGTTCAATGGACGATTGAAAACCGAGATCGTATATACAGTGGATTTCTGACGACAAAAGGTTTGCCATTCTAGCTTTGAGCTCAAGGTCGTAAGGTTGAACCAGTAATCTCCCAGGCTTTGATCCCACAAAAGACACACCTATCGAAATCTTGCATA
The DNA here is from genome assembly GCA_029281495.1 of Mycena filopes. NCBI lineage: Eukaryota > Fungi > Basidiomycota > Agaricomycetes > Agaricales > Mycenaceae > Mycena > Mycena filopes. The sequence goes on along the minus strand of JARIHR010000094.1, from coordinate 28,528 downwards.
CAATTTTACTTGGAATCATCAAATATATCTGGCATATCACACACACGCCGTGGTCCGCAGAGCAGAAGAAAACATACGCTCTTCGCCTTCAGTCCACTAGCATTGACGGACTCTCTATCCACCCTATTCGGTCGGCCTACATCCTGCAATATGCCGGTTCACTGATCGGACGGCAATTGAAGACCCTGGCGCAAGCGAACATCTTCCATATTCACGGCCTGGTCACAGCTGACAAGTTTGCTGCCTGGAAAGCCGCCGGTGAGCTTGCGGCACTTCTCTGGGTTCCTGAAATCCGGAATCCTGCCGAGTATCGGGTACTTGCTTCTCATTGATCAACCGTCACTGTTCCACGACTGACTTTGACCGTAGCGCGATCTCACAACTGCTGTGGCGAATGTTCTCGACATCTTTGCGACAATTGACCCCTCGAAGATTGTCACCAAGATAAAATTCCATTTATTGACTCATGCTGCAGACGAGGACGTGGTTGAATTTGGACCGCTAATCGGTGTTGCCACCGAGGTTTTCGAGGCCTTCAACGGAGTTTTCCGGCTTTGCTCCATTCTGTCGAACCATCTCGCGCCGAGCCGCGACATTGCGTTGAAGTTGGCAGATCAAGAGGGGTTGAAGCATCGTCTCACCGGCGGGCGGTGGCCGGTGGGAGAGAAAGGAAAATGGGAACGGGCAGGTAGCGGTGTCAGAAAATTCCTGAGCGATCATCCCATTCTGCAAAAACTTGTAGGATGGACGGAGCCAAGTTCATTGAAATTCGGTCCGTGTCGGTTACATTACTATCGGGTTTCATCTCGATGTTCAACTTTACTTAGGTGACTTCAAACTTGTACCCGTGAAGCGAGGTGAAGGTTCAAGGCCGACATTTCCACTGAAATCAACAACCGCGGCCAAGGCAGTGAACTACGGACTCTATGATCCAGAGTCGGTGTGGAACAAGTGCTCTTTCGTGATCAGCGAGTCGTTAGATGAGTGCTCACTCGGCTCATGGGTGTTTGCTACATGTCCAACGGCTACGGTGGGTCCTTGGAGTGAAGATTTGATGCCATAACTCACGAGTCTACAGGACGCCTCGATGATGTCTGGCCGAGTTTCTGACATCCTCGTTGATTCCTGCAAACAAGTACTAGTTGTCTTGGAGCCATTTCGAGTTCTCTCCGCGCGTGATGACATATTCGGGATGCCAGTCCTGGTTCGTCGCGACTCGGAAATCACATTTTCAATTGTGCCGGCCAAGGTATGAGTCCGCAACAGTTTGTAAACAAAATTAACGAACTGCTTAGAGTGTCAAGTTCAAGTTCAATGCGCAGCATGATTGCACCTCCGCAAAGTGCGAAGCTTCGGGCCAGCGGCTGCGCATGCAGGAGCGAGTAGAATCTGAACAGATTGAACAGTTCATCATTCACAAACCACTCGATCGATTCTTCGTCAACACTCATGCGTTTCACAACTCCCACCTCCTCCGTGCTACTCTCCCACGAAGTCTGGTTGCACCCATCCTCCTCTTCCCCGAACGGCAGGCAAAACACTTCGAGTTGGCGGCTCAGCTCCGGGACAAAGTGGCCGGTCGAAAGGCTTCCCTGGCCCAGAAGCGCAAGCGGCCCGAAAACGACTCGGAAGGCGACGAAGAGGAAGAGGCGCGACCGCGGAAGACTCGAAAGAAGGCACCGCCGATGCGGAAGCAACCGAGAACCGCGCCCGTCTTACCTCCCGCCCACTTTATGGTCGCGAACAGGACAAGGCGGACAACACAACCAAGCGCAAGAGCTAAAGAGGCACAGGATGCCGACGAATTTGGAAGAGAGAGGGACAAGGACGGTGACGGTTTGGAGGAGGAGGAGGACGATCTCTATATGGACTCGGATGGTGATTATTCAGATTAGTATTAAAATATAACGAGGACAGCTGGCGCGGATACATGCGGAACAGATGGCGGGCCAGCTGGCGGTCAGCTATATACCCAGCTGCATGGCGCAGCTGGTGAGCACGTAGCGACAAGGTGCGGGCACATTTGCGTGGATGTGTCTGGCAGATGAGGTCGTCACCTGCTCCGAACGTGGCGGCACTTTGGTGGTGTACTGAGGCACTCAGTACCTACTCAGAACTTCCGACCAGCGTATATCGCTGGCCACTTCCGCCGCCCCCTCCCTTGGCGAGGAGCTGCGAGGAGCTCGATGCCGGCGTCCAAATTTTGCCCTTCGCGAGCCTTCGCGCGACTTTCTAAACGATTCCCGCCACTCAACGATTCCCGCCACTGTCCTCTCTCAGAGGCCACGGCGGACGTTGTCACTCCTCAAACCCCGCCTAGATCCGTTCTCCTACATAGTCCATCGCTCGGGCCAGCTTTCATCCCGTTACCTGCCTCGCCTTTACCCCCGCCGCCCTCTTCCAACCTCATAGCCCGATACCGCACATACCCTTTATAATACTTCGCACTCAGGCTCCCCACCAGAGGTTCCTCCCTTCGTTCAACAATGTTCAATGTGACCCTTGCCTTTGTTCGACATCCCACCTTCTGCTCGCTAGCCTGGTCATTCGTCTGCTGCCAGCTGGCACCCTTGTGCTCCAACTGTCTGGTAGTCCAGTCAAATTGACTTGATGCGATCCTGGAACTTGGCTTATACTCGACCCTCGAAGCCTTACAAGGGAGATCACTCCATCTTAAACCCTAGGGACGTCTGCAGTACTAATCTCCTCCTCCGCCTCCGGTACCTTACGAATCTGCTCTGTCGCATCCTGTCATGTCCATGTTTCGCGCGCCAAACCTCGTAGAGGTCAATCCCAACGCCCATTCCTCACTGTCGTCGGGCCCATCGCTGAGCTGCGCTCTGGGTGTTGGGTGGCCGGCTCTACCCGACAAAGAGCTCAGCGGAATTGGGTTGGTTGCGTGCTCCGAACCTTCCCCTCTCATTCCAGCCACGCGTTCAGACTCGTAGCGCTCTGACGTTCAGAGCGGGCTCCTCCTCGGTTCTTAACTCGTTGAGGTGTCTGCGCGAGAGAGCGCCCTCTCTTCACAGCAGCCCGCGGCCGCCCGAAGGGCGGTCGAGCGCGTTCGGTTCTTCTCCCACATCCTGTAATCTTTGTACTGTAGAAAACATTCGAGGAATCGATTCAGAGATTGCTCAGGTCGACCACCGCATCTGCTGTTGGCCAAGTGGTATCCTGAGGAGAACAAGCAGCTGCCGGAGCGCTTCGCGCTCCGGCTTTCTTTGCTTTGCTTGTCGTCAGCTATGAATCTTTGTGACCAGAACAGATTCAGAATTGGAACCGAACCGAAATATACTTTTCGCAACTCCGGCACGCGTCAACTGCTGTCAATTGAAGGTGCGCAGCGCTCCGGCACTCCCCGGCACACTTTTGGCACTGATATCCGCGCGGAGTTTGAATGGTTTGAACCTCCTGAGGAAAAAAGTGAACGCCGAGATGCTCTGAGCACCAAAAAGAACGACCAAGGTGGGACTCGAACCCACAGTCTCTGCCTGACTCTTTAGAATCGGAAAGCAACGCAGTAACCATTTTGCCACTCGGCCCATGCATTGGCTGTTTTGAGGAAGGTCTGGGGGTGAAACTAGGACCCAATTAGGCAATGGGATCAATGATGCGATGCTTGATGGGCCATCACTAGTGTCCGGGGAGTGTGTCCGGGCCAATTCCGAGCTTGCGAGGTTAAGGACCATGTTCCGAGCCTGCGAGCGAAGATGCATATGAGTCCTGGTGAGTAGGAGGGACTACATCAGGTTATACAACCGGCCCATCAATCGGATTCGCCGCACTAGAGACTTGCACTGCCAGTTACAGCATACAAAAACTCGCCTCGGGTCATAATTGAAACAAGGCCACAATTCAACGCTGCCTGTTCGCAAGGGAGAGTTTGAGCGGAGTTTGAGCGGAGTTGCAACTTGCGATCATCTTCGAGTTTAACTTCGACCACAACACTCGACACCTGAACGCGGTCACCACTGGATATGACCCATAAATGCTGAAGACACCCTTGTACTGACAACGGAACGGGGTCGACAGTGAATATTTGATTTGGTCGGCTTTAGCGTTGGATACAAACTTGTCCGTTTACCGATATCAGCTTCGACATGATCATCTTGTACCATCTCTTCAGATCACCTCCCCTTCTGTGGTCTCGCACTCGGCTGGCTCTCCTTGCTTTGTGCTCCTTGTGACTCGTTTCTTTCTCTCTTTTCTTTCCGTGGTCCCTGGATGATGCCCCATTCCCGCTCCTCCGTATGTCTTTCATCGCTAACCACTCGTCCTCATCTCACACCAACAAAAGGCCCCCGAGACGGCCGCCTTGCCACCAATCAATGTATTGTTCGCAGAGGTCCTCCAACGCCAACTCTCTCAACCCTCGGTCCCACCCGTTCGGAGACCTTCCGCCTGGCCTGGCTTTGTGCGTCCCCGCGTGACGTGTTGTCCGCGTCCTTTCAACCCTCCTCGTAGCCCGGGCCCGATAAGAACGCGTTGATAAAGTCGGCGTACCCCCATGGCTCCCCTCCCCCTCCTTTGCAGGTCGGCCGGCGTCCCGTGCCCGCTTCGCATGCGGTTAGTATAACCACTCCGGCAACGGCCCGTGCTCACACCTTTTGTTTTGTTCAGGATGTCCTGACCAGCCCTTCTATATTTCCACACGCCCATGCAAGGGACAATAGTCCGATGAGTGTAAGCTTTGTGTGTAACCGCATTTTTCCGATTCGTAACTAAAATAACGAGCAGGGGAACTCTCACAGAAGGAGTCTGAACTACGAGACTCAGGAACGCGAATCTTTCAACGTATGGGCCGCGTCCCTTCCAAAGACGCATCTAACAATCACTGGTTTAGCTTCAATCTAGTCGCGACAGCTATGGCCAATCCTCACAACACCCTGCGCCATTCCGACATGTGAGCATTTTCTGGCTACTATTTATTTCCTGACCAGCGTCCGTCAGAGATCTGAAAGTTGGTCTGATTCTCGGGGTCAAAGGGATAGCGGCGTGAGTTTTTATCCTCGCGTGCCCCTACCTTGAACTCAACAATCGTCTCGTTAGCGCCTACCACCAATTGTAATCACATTTTTCGATCTATGCAAGCCTTTTCCTAACCGCCGTCTAGGCTATGACCCCCGCCGGTTCACCCCGCCTATACGACAGAGAGACCTCCTCTTCCTCTTCCTCACGACCACGACCGCGTGACTCGACCTGCCACCACTGCGTGATGGACCAAGACATTCAAGACCGACGAGTTGCCGCCGCCGCTCGTGGTCCAATCTCTTCCGACCCCACCTGGGCGCAGAAGCAGCAGATCCCCACTCCGCTACCGCCTTCACACGGGCATACGATGATTGCATTCCAACCGACGCCCAGCGCGTACCCCGGACGCGCCTTTGGGGTATCTATGGCAGACATCCTCGACTTTCGACCGTGCCTCAAGGATCCGGACGTTCCGGTCCTGGACAATGGCGTCGACCAGGTGTTCTTGACGCTCGAGGTGCGCAATTTCTCATTCCCCTCGGTCCAGCGTTTCAATCCTTTCGTTATTCAGGCCAAGGGTTACTCCACCTTTGTGCAATCAATCTCGGGCAACTGCCCCCACCGACGAATCTCCCGCTTTAATCTGGCCTACGCCGTGGCCTCTGCGTACGACTCTTTCCTCAAGGTATGCTCATTACCGACAGGTTCTAACCACCGGAGATGACGTCCCCTTTCCTTTCAAGGACTTCCCATTCAACCCAATTGGTTTAAAGGCGGCGGCCATCGTCGTTCGCTCGGTCGCAGAGTTGCGGCTAGTCAACTTGTATTCGCGCGACGGTCGAGTGTGGAAAGTCCACGTCGCGTATTGTGTATGAGAACGAAAATTAACGACAAGAAACGTGGGGACCGATTGGACCCTTGTACTATATCTTTATGACTACTTAGAAAAACAAATGTACATAACCTTCAATGGATCATTGAGAATCTTCACAGAAGGCTGCCAAAATCTCGTTGCGTGTGCCGAGAATACAATAATATAATACACTGAATATACTACGCTAGATATGCTCTTTAGGAAATAAGTTACAAATTCGTCTATTCACCACTCAGCCAACAGCCAATCTCGGCCTATCCGCGCGACCGGGAACTCGAGCGCGAGCTCCGCAGCCCGTATTGGGCTTGGCGGAGAGTAGCAGGCGGCACGTCCGCAGGGTCATGGAAGGTGGGCAGCAGATCCCCGTCGCCGTCGGCAGTGTCAGAGTCGGAGGGCGTTGGGGTCAGACCCTTGAGCCCAATCGTAGACTTGCCACCCTTTCCACGACTGGGTTTAAGGGGTTTACGTGCAAGCCGGGGTGGGGAGTGGTCGGGGGTAGGAGGCATCCGTACTGAGGGCCGCTGAGAGGTAATGTAGACCTCTGGTATAAGTTTGCTGCGCGCAGGGATAGTAACAAAAAGCTTCGTCGTCGGCGACGCAACCGTCGTTTTACTGCGTGGCGGAGTGAGAGGTAGTTGGCGAGTGGTGGAAATCTTCCGTCGCTTAGGACTCTCCGTCGACACCGGCGCCGCCTTGCGCTTTTTCACGCTGCCGCTCAATTCCTCTTCCTCCTTCCGACGCTTCTTCTCACTCGCCACCTCCTTTGCACGCGTCTCCTTGTCGATCTCTGCCTGCAGAATCCCCGCGAACACCTGCGCGTCGCCCTGTAGCCACGCATCAAACACACCCTCCCACTCGCGGGTCGGCACCGGAAAATCAAGGTTCAGGTATACCGTCTTGATTGGGTCTTCCTCTGTGTTAGTGCCCCCAGCTGCTGGTGACGGACTAGGGCGATTCGAGCCCGCACCATCCTTTCCCCGAGCGCGGACTGCTTTGGCAAACTCGCGGACCATGCGCTTTGTTCCCTGGACGCGTAGACTCGTCCCGACAACAAGCAGCAGGTCCGCACCACTGCGGCCTTTTCCTTTGGAAACGCCGAGCAGGTCGCGACGCACCGCCTCGCCAACACCCTCACCGTCCTTGTGCGCTTCATTATACAACACGACTGAGGGGCGCAGGCGGCCGACGCCACGGGCTCGCTTCCCGACGAGCTGACGGGTCTCCTCCATTGCGGTGCACTCGGGGCATGCGGGAGGCGTTCCCAGTTCGAGGGACGCGATATGATCGATAAGGGCAAAGGAGTGGTTGCAAATCTGGCAATGGACCGTCTGGAGGGTGCCGTGCAGCGGTATACAGCGTGGCGTTTCGGCAGGTGGGGTCGGAAGACGACTGGTGGACGCCACACCCTCGGCGGCCAGCGGTTCTGTGTCCATCCCGACCGCAGAGGCCAATTTGGACGCCTTCGGTGTGCGGGGTCTCGACCGTTTCTCTTCGAATGGGGGAACACCGAAGGACAATCCAGCTTTCTTTTCGATTCCGTCGATATTTTGGGAGTAGACACGAAGTAGTTTTCCCCTGTCGTCCAGGGCACGGAGAAGGTTGTGGAATGGGGTGGGCTGGGCGGCATTCGAAAGCTCGGAGAGGCGAGCGATCATCTGGCAAAAGAGAGATGTCGTGTTCTCGGACTGAAGAGAAATCGTCAGTCAGGAAGGCCTCTTCTCGGGATTGCGTCCAACAGAACGCGTTCGAACACGGATTTCAGGCCGAATAACTCACATGAAATACGGAGGCATCGAATAGATCCTTCCCTGACGCCAGGGCTTCCTTGGGGTTTTCGCGCTTTAAGGTCTGAAACAGCCCCTCAGGAGATCGGAAATCCGGGATGCCAGCTTTCACAGAAATTCCGGCGCCTGTGTGGTAGATGAACCCATGAGTTCGGTCCAAAGCGAAGAGAGAAAAGGAGTGGGAACGCACCACAAACGATGACAATCCGCTTCGCCTTCAAGATCGCCTTAATAGTCTTCTCCAACTGCACTGTGGGGTTTGTAGATAGTAAGAATGGCGGTGAGGTAGGGGTGTCCGCCGACGGGTTCAGCGGGATGAAAAGGGTCATTTAGACCTGCCGTGGTGGCAGTCGGAAAGGAAGCGTGCGCCGCGTTGTGGCGATGTAATTATTGATTGCCTTTTCCGTCTCTCCCACTGACTGTGTTGCGTCAAGATTTGAGCATTCAATTCATTCTGGCTGGGACAAGATAGACTCGACTTCCGGGCTGCTTGGGTTGCGGCGAACATTGGCTCGGTCGATGTACTCTCTAACACAGAGCATTGTGTGCACTAGGTGGACGCAAGCATACAGAGACGACCGGCCGCGACGCGGACAACTACCCGGGATGATACCTCTGCAGTATATTGGATCCCCTAAACTCAAGCACATCCTCGGAAATGCGCTCACCCGACTCTTGTTCTTACTCTGCTCAATCCCGTGGTAGTTATTCCTCTAAACCTCTCTCTCTGGCCGCGGCCCTGCGTCCGCGTACCTCTCCGTGCCGACATCTCTTTAACTACCGCCCTCGGTCATGCATAGTACGCACGTACCGGCATTAATCCCCAACTATTCAACGCAAAGGCCCGCATCACCCGTTTAACGAAAACGATCCTATTAGGCTCTGACCACGCTCCCCGAAGCATCGAAATTCCCTCATCGCGAGCTTCCTTTAACCTGTTCTCGTTTTCATTCCATACTCCGGTCATCAACCCTCGGACATGGCTTCGCTTTTTCATCTTCCGGGTATCAAAGCAAGCCCACTCGTCGCTCGTGGCTTTCTGAGTAGGCTCCTCGGATGAGAATGCGATGCCAAAAAGCTACTCGAGAATGCTCCCTTCTCGCTGTCGCTGATGCCCGCGCGGTTTTAGCTGACTCTTCGATCTGGAGACCATCCGTCGTAGCCACGAAATGCTTGCATCTCTCGCATTCCGATCGTCCACACGCTTGGCAACAGCGCGGTTCATACTGGCGCGAATGCCCCAGAGGCCTCGAGGTCGACCGACGCCTGCGCCAGAAGTTTAATAACTGGCGCACCCGACGGGAAGGACACAACCCGCTAGCTAAATTAAACCCGCCGTCGCGTGCGCACGCCTTGGCAGAACTAGCTGGACATCGCCTAGGATAGCATTTAAGCTGCACGCTACCAGAGACTAAAAGATTCGCTGCATTTCAATCAGGGTTTCCCCGACTGGGAGAACGATCGGTGAAAAAGCGTTAGGATTAGAGACGGGCCAGGAATGAGATCTGTGGAGTCGGGGAGGTAAGTAGATAACTCTGACGACACCTTTGAGATTCACCCCTTGCAATCCGGACCGCTGTTGAGGTATTTCGAAGTTCAACACCATTGTTTACGTGTGTGTCCAGATGGTTCAAGTAGTTCGAACCACCCCATTATTCCAGCATGGTCTTCCAGTATGACATTCTGTAGAGCTATACGTCCACCGTTCCCGATCATCCCGGTCCTCTGGGTGCGACCCGGTCGTAGCTCACTATTACCTTGTTTTGTCCGCCCATTTCATCCGGTCTACTCGGATATCCGTCAACTCGGATTTCTTCGCCCGGCGAGTACACGGTATGATCTGTAGTTACTAGTTGAAAATGGGTTGTTTTCGGGGGTTCGTACACGTTGAAAATTGGAGTCAGTTCATAGAATTCAGTTCGTATATAAATTCAGTTAATGTATGCGCGCCACCTCCACTTAGCTTGGCCTGACCGTGATTACCACAGGCAACCGTCCCCGCTGAACGACGAAGTAATCAAGCATATCCTCCTCCCAAGAGTTGACGTCGTAGCCTCGCTCGAAGCGCATTTCGAATTTACTGATCAGCGTGCAAACGACCATTCTCATCTCCTGCACAGTTGGATCAGAAAATGTCAAGACGAAGGGAGACGAAGGAAGGAAGGCATACCTGATAAGCCAGGTTGCGGCCAACACAGTTGGACGGCCCAACAGAGAAAGGGATGAACGCTGCCGTGTTGTGGATAAACTCATTTTCGGTAAATATTGACGGTTCGAGGGCGATTTGCTCTTCGGACGGCAGCCACCGCTCTGGGATAAAAGCATCCGGGAATGGCGAAAAGTACCGAGGGTCGTGGTGTAGCGAAAAAGTGTGTACAACGGCGCTGGTGCCTTCGGGTACGAAGCTGCAAGCCGAGTTAGCAAAGTAAAGGGGGCACTGGAAACGGCGCACTGAGAGCCGATGGTTTGCCCGCCGCTACCAATGAGTGGTGCGCGCTGAGACCCCGAAAGGACAGCGGGGAACAGACGGAGGGCTTCATTTCTGGACGGAGACGAGCTGTAAGGATAAATGTTTTCTAGAAAGATACAGTTCAACGCATATCACAGCGTTCAGATACGGCATGCGAGCTTGAGAAGCAGGGACCCATGTGTTCCTTTTCGGGTCATCCACTTCGGCCTGAAGCCGACGGTAGGCCGTAGGATTGCGGAGTAGGAACCAAATGATGTGGCACAGAGTCGTCGAGGTTGTCTCAGCCCCAGCGATAATAGCGAGGCCACCATCGGATAAAATTTGTGCGCTTGAGGGTGGGGTAGGCTCAAGACCCGCTTCGTCAATCTGAGATCCGGTAAGCAGGAGTCGCTTCACCTAGAAAGGTTATCAAATACCAGGTGGTAAAATACATCCTTGTGATGGGACCCGCGGGCCTTTCGTTCGGATGCTCGCTGCGCTGCGTACTTCCGGAATGCCCGGAGTCCCTGACCCATTCCAGGAAGCCACAGATAAAGCTCTGAAATCCAGGGGAGATGGCTCATCAGGAGGGCCATCCTGTTCAAACCCTTAAATTTATAATAGCTACAAGGTTGAGAGAACGTTACTTACGGTTGAGCATTAACCAAAAGACGAGTTGTATCGTCGCGATCTTCGAATTCCATCGAATCTCCGCCGCCACTGAACCTGTAATCGAGTTAGTCACCGGCACTTGGGCAATAAATGTGTTTCGACGAACATCACATCGTTCATAATGTCGTATCTGCTTGTAAATGAGTATAATGCATGACTAAAAATATCGATAACATACGTGAGCCAACCCAGCCATTTCGAAAGGTCGACAGAATTTTGAGAAGCGGCCTTGGTCGTCAGAATGTCGACAAGCTGCGAGATTCGTGCAGATATCAAGACTTCGTAGTCCTTGAGCGCCGGAGTACTGAAGGCCCTGTTCCAAGCCCGGCGTCGCCGAGCGTGCTCTTCGGGATCTCTCAGCGCCAAGAGCGGCCTTACTTCACGGCTCTCTGGAACACGTCCATCCCACCCTGGTGGATAGTTGAGTCAAAGTGGGAAACTGTTATGGAACTACGCACAGGGACCCTTCGGCATTCCTTTCGAACCCATCATTGGAACGATGGCGTTGACATCACGAAAGGACAGCTCGTTAGGACCTAGATAAAGAAATATGAGAAAAAGCCTTGAAGCCCAGTGTGTCGCCTCGAACCTATCCTAACAACGTCGCCGAACCGTTGATGGAGCTCTGAATAATACATATGTTGTTTTCCCTTCAGAGCAGTCCACGTAAACCACAGTTTTGACACTTTGCACAGTAGCGGTCCAGGATATTTTGCGAGGGGATGGGAAGCCGAAAGACGGTAGGTCACAATCGATGTCGTGAGAGACGCCAAGTAGACACAGAACGTCAAAGCAACGGCCGACAAAATGTTTGGCATGTGGGAGACGACAAGAGCCGTCAAGAGAATGGGAGGCGCAATGAGGAGTCCAAGGATAGGCAGCAAGGCTCGTGGTTCCAGTCGTTTGAAGGCGAGATGGGATGTCTGGAAAATAGTGAGTGTGATACCGCAACGAAATTTGGGGACGCACCAGTCCAGCGCCAGCAACGATGAGGAGGACGTGTCTGAATTCAAGAGATATGGGTGTGAGGGAGGTGAACATCTTGGGGAGGAGGGTTTACGATGTCGACTTGAACCTTTTGCAGCCTATAAATATGCAAACTTCTCCGGTGTCGGGGTCACACGCCCTCGGGTTCCGAAGCAGGGAATGGGTGGTGTTTCCGTTTAGGTCCAAACAGATGATTCAAGCTCGGTCGAGTATACTTCGCCGAATCCATCTCCGAAGCTGCGTAAAATCGCAGGACTGAACTGGAGGACTATCAACGTCACTCCACACATCCGGGTGCGATCCACGGGATCGGGATCCAGTAAAACGTTGGGGACTACGAAGCATTCATTACGAGCTTGCCCGCGCCGATAGGAGAGACTGGAGGGAGGTATGACGACCGAGTGGGTGCCCGATGGATGTTACGCCAGAACGTTGCATAATGAACAGAGTATAAGACCATGCCGAGAGTGTGAAAAAGCCAGCTGAGTCTGGTGTATTACGACGATTAGACTTGGGTCGACCAGCAATTAGGATTTACGGGTGAGGACGGGGATGCCCGAGGGATGCATCAATCCAAGGAGGCCGTACACCAAGGAGATCAGGACCACAACCAAGGGGAAACCGTGCAGGACGCATAGCTCATAGCAAACTGCATTCCGTTGTCAACGAGCCTGGATGGGCGGTTTATTCGCATCCAGTTTATTAAGATCGGGAGGCACCCAAGAGGCACCAGGGCCTTCGGACTCCAATGACGAGGGCCAGCAAAATCCTACAAGTGCGGGTCAGGATATGCGGGGAGGTTATGACGCCGATGTTGCTGGATTCAGTGCGAGATGAGTACGGGTCCGCCGAGGCTAGTTGGCAGAAACGAAGAAGGGTCAGATCAGTCGATATCGGCTTCTCCCGTCGGAAGTTGCCGACTGTTCAACCCTTCGAGTCAACAACCCCCTTCGTTGGTTGTTTCCTTGAAGCTCTTTCAATCCTGCCTTTTGGGTCTTTGCGTCCGATAAATTATGCCGGGTCCGAGTCTTCAAGCTTCAAGGATTTTATCAATTCCGACTCGATCTTCTCCCGTCCCTGGCCGGGTTCTGGACGAACTGCTAATTGTCAGATGGAACTACCCTTTCCAGGCTAACCCGGCTCCGTCTGTGCTGTAGTTCACCAACGAAGAAATGTGCGTTCTCTTCTCCAGCGAGTACGGCTCGGGCATCTCGGCCAAGTTGCAAATTGTGGGAAACGTGATCCGAGTGCGCACTGCGATCTCAGGTTTCAAATTGCTCCCCTTATTCCACGTCATGCCCGTCGCGGTGCAAAAACCCTATGCTCGTGAAGCGACCGCGGCTGACTGGGAAGAAATCTCTACACTCGCTGCGCGTGCATTCGCGGATGATCCCGAGATGAATTGGTTTGGCGGTCTCTCAACGGGCATTTCAGATACAAATAATCCCACGGACAAGGCTCTCAAACTCGAGAATCTGCGGCAGTTCTTGGACTCCATTGGTCGCAGTGTTGAACTTGTTGGCGGCCGAGTGACGGTGGTTGCTATTCCCCAGGATTCTGGCCCCGAAAAGCTCGTCGCGTTCGCTGCATGGGTTCCACCGCACCAGGCCATCGAAGGAATTCTGACAGGTCTGCGGGCCAGAACATACCGCAGTCTCTATGCCTGGGGCCTCACGATGTTCTGGGTGCGAATCATTCCAGCGGCAACCCCTAATCCTGCTCATTGAACAATTTTCAGAGAACAACTGTAATTTTCAAACCCACTATTGGCGCAATTGTGAAGAAGGCGCTTCGTTCCAAAGGATTCCAAGACACGGACCATTACAGGCTGGAAATTACTGCTACCGATCCCGATTGCCAGGGCAAAGGTACGCATTTCTCACTGATAGTTCAGCAGATGGCTTATTGAAGTTCAACGTCTAGGGTACTCTCGTCTCCTTATGGAAGAAGGCTTTTCAGTATGCAGTTCAAAGCCCATAACTCTCGAAGCCACCACGGCACACTCGCGTGATATCTATGCCCACCAAGGTTTCGAGGTGAGCAATAAATAGGTCCTTCGAGAAACGCGGCTCAGTCTTTCGTTATTCAGGTCGTAGAGTCTGTGACTCTTGGTGCAGGCGACGTAGATGAATGTGGCCTGACCTCATCCGGACCATCGGCAGTGGGATTCTCGGTATATGTCATGATCAAGGTCCTCGCCAGCTTTCCTTCGTCAAATTTCTGGTACTGAACGCGACCGATTTACAGTGGCCTAAGAAACCTGAGCTATAATGTGCATATGTTTTCCGGGTTTCTGTGGCTTAAGGTGTCTGAGGGGCCAACGAGCTTTGGACGAGGTCCAAGCCCGGTTGAAATTTTGTCAACAGTTGACTGTCAAGCGCCAAACCATAGCGCTGCCCAAGTTTACACGTCAGTTGAATCTCCATCCGCCGAGTATTGGTCCAGTGGATGGAGTAGAAACTTGCCAAGAGGGCATAAGTTATAATTCTGGAGGCGCAATTCCAGCATCGATATCGAGTTGACCTTTATGTAAATGCTTCGAACAGTTGTGGGAAATGGAGTCAACGAGTTTCGATCGGCCTAGTCTCACTAGGCCAAGGTTACAGATACCCGCACGCCGCACACCGCAGAGCCAACGCGCAGACCGGATACTCTGATTCTCTGAACGACTCACAAATCACACATACACTGGCCATTAATTATATACTTCCGGACTCTATCGCGTAGTTACTACGTCGGCATATCAGCTACTTTTTCCTGCTTGCGCCGTTGATCGATTTTATCTCTCTCTCCCACCAGGCCAACCTGGAATGCACAGAAAGCGCAGTTTTACTTTTTAAACATTTTAGGATCATGCCGACTTGATGCCAACACCCGAACCGGCTTGACCGGCACCACATCCAAACTCCGAGACAGCCGCGACGCGAGGTACGAGCGGCTTGAGGCTGTCGTAGGATAGGCTAAGGGTAGAGGAGGAGCGGGAGAGTGGGAACGCGCGCCGCGTCACGCGTTATGTCACTTCTACGCTTGCGACGCGCGTTCATCACTCGACCGCGTCCTCCTCCTCTTCTCTCGTTATACGTCGCTACACCTCTCTACCGCCTCCGTGTAACTCCCTCTTGTTATGACCGACCATGGGTCAGGAAGCGGTTCCGGAAACGGCTCAGGAAATCCGGCAGCAGCCCAGCAGCAACCACGTCGGAGAAAGACACATACGTCTGCGGCTACCATTGCGGCGCTTAGGGCTTTGCGGAAGCCTGTGAAGAGGCAAAAGAATCTGGAGATCGAGGACCGTAACGCCGAACGCGCTTTGAAACGCGCGCGCCACCTCGAGAACTGGCTCAACGACGAGGCGTCGGACGACGAATCAATCATCACGGTGTCGGACGACGAGCAGCTACCTTCCCCCGCGTCAGCTCTTCACGCTGCTCTCGGGAAACTCTCCCCCACCTCCTCCAAGACCCTTATCCGCGCCGTTCTGACGAAGCGGACGCGCGGCGACGACGAGGACTCGGCAGCAGAGAAGCCGAAGGAGAAAAAGAGGTTCATCCTCTTCAGGCCCGAAGGCGCGGCTGGTGCGAGCGTTACTTGCTTCTCTTACCTCCTG
Source organism: Mycena filopes (assembly GCA_029281495.1). Classification (NCBI taxonomy): domain Eukaryota; kingdom Fungi; phylum Basidiomycota; class Agaricomycetes; order Agaricales; family Mycenaceae; genus Mycena; species Mycena filopes. Next base: position 13,184 of record JARIHR010000094.1, on the reverse strand, counting down.
CGCGACCTTGCTAAACACCGCGTGCACATGCCCTTATCCCTCTTCACCTTTGATGCGCTCGAGTACCTCAACCAGTCCGCCAACTCCGTGCCCACGATCAAACTCAACGCGGAAGAACCGGGGGAGAAGCAGCCTCGTGTCCTCGACACGGCGCTCTTCGAGTCTAACTTCAGAGCGGAGGCAAGCCTCGATCGCGGCCAGTGGGCTGAAGCGGCGGGGAACCTGGTCGACTTCATCCGTTCCATAGAGTCCCAAGACGACCACCGTCTCTCCCAGCGCCTCGAGACGCACTTCGGCTGCCTCTCCACCTGGCCGAACATTGATAAGCTCTTCCCGGCGATCCTCCGTTCCTGCATTATCATCCGCCGGCGCTACAACGCGACGCCGACCAAGTTCGACAAGTCCGAATACCAGCGCGAGGTCGACGAGAACGTCACCGCCCTCAAGTTCTCTTTCTCACAGCAGGGCGGAGATGTCGCCACCTTGTCCTCTTCCTTCATTCCCCCCGCCGGCCAAACCATGAGCAACATGCCTCAATGGTCGTCTTCTTTTCCTCCGGTCTCGATGCTCCAGATTGCCCCTGGCGGCGCCTTCGTTCAGCCTCCCCCGTCGGCGGGGTCGCAGGGCGGCGAGGGCGGCGCTGGGGGCCGGGGGTCGAACGGCGGCGGTGGGGGTCGACGTGGGCGCGACAAAGGTGGCCGCGGTGGTGCCCCCTTTCAGGACGGCAACACGGGTAACGCCTCGCCCCTCGTCTGCCTTGTCTGCGCGCGCCGAGGCCACAAGTACAACGACTGCACTTCCACCACCTTCAGCAACGGCCCCGCCACCGTCTGCTCCGTCGACGGTAACAAAATCATTCATAAGGGATCCGGGGCGTCACTTTGTAGGTCGTTCAATGCCCGAGGGGCGGCGTCCTGCAGCCACGCGCTCCCCGACGCCGCCCGCGTGCATGTCTGCTCGTTCTGTGGCAACCCCAACCACCACGGGTTCAGCTGGACGTGCCGCCAGGCCTCCAACTGATGCGGCGGTTGTCTCTTTCTTGGCTTCTTGCTTCCCCTCCCCTTCCGCCCCTTCCAATCGCCTCGACGAAATCCGCGAGCGCATCACGACGCCTTACTCAGCTGACGCCTTCGATCTGTATCTCGACAAGCATGGTTTGACCGACAAATACCCTGACCTCACACAAAAGCTGCGACTCGGCTTCCCTATGGGGAATTTTCCTCTACTCTCGTCCACTGTCATCTTCCCCGACCACATTTCCGCCGCGCCCCATCCCTCGTTCATCCACGACTATCTGGAAGCCGAGGTGGCAGACCGCCGCATGAGTGGCCCATTCACGCGCGAGGGGGTCGAAGAGATCGTGGGGTTCTTCCAATGCTCCCCGGTCATCATCGCTTCGTCCTCACAGGCGCCGGGCGAGCCGGACAAACTCCGTGTGTGCAGAAATCTGTCCAAGGGCGACAAGTTCCACCCTTCTACTAATTCCCATGTCGATAAGCTGGACTTCCCCACCGCCTTCGACTCGACGACTCGCGTCGCTGAGATTGTGAGTATCCTTCCTTATCTTAATCTTCCTCTTCGCGCGCGCGTTCCCCCTTTCAACTTTTCCTTATCTTACCCTTCCTCGCCCTCGTCACGGGCCCTTGTTATTCCTTCCGCGCCTCATCGTTGCCTCCTGCCTTATCCAGCCATTTTTTAACGCTTCTTTATTCTTACCTTATCCTTATCTTACCAGATCGCCACTGCACCTCCGGGTACCACGGTCATGGTGGTAGACATCGCTAAATTCCACCGTACGTGCCCCATCCTGCCCGACCACAAGCCGTGGTTCGTCGTGCGGGGGCCATCGGGCTTCTACATCGAGCACAACGCTCCGTTCGGTTGCGCTTCGTCGAGCAGCAACGCGGGAGTCATCGGTAGTGCGGTGATGGATATTTGGCGAGCAGAGGGCTGCAAACCCATCACTCGCTATGAGGATGACTCCGCCATCTTCAACTTCCCCACGGGCTCCTTCACCGACGCCGCGTCCGGCCTTCTTCACTACTCCTACGCCTACGACATGGATGTTTGTCTGGCCCGCATCGCGCCACTCGGCACCCCGTTCCACCCCGTCTCCGACAAAGGCCAGGATTTCCACTCTCTCTTCGACTACATCGGCTTTGCATGGGACGTGGAGAACAAGCGTGTCTCCTTGGCCGTCGAGAAGCGCGAGAAGTTCCTAGCGCGCGTCCTCAACTTCCTCCTCGATTACTCATCCCACCGCTGCAAGATGCTGGAGGTTATGAAAATCCATGGTTCCCTTTGTCACCTCAACTTCTCGTCTACCCCCTCGGGCGCTCTTACCTCGCCCCCCTTTCCACCTTCGTCGCCTCCTTCGACGACAACTACTATTCTGCACGCTTTCCCCCCCCCTCAGTCCTCTCTGCACTCGCTTGGTGGAAATCGACTCTCTCCGTTCCCGGCGTCTCCCGCTCCATCACGGCGAGAGGCCCTGCCATCGACCACCACCTTTTCGTGGACGCCTCCACTGACTGGGGCATCGGCATCGTCGTGGACGGTTGTTGGGATGCATGGCGGGGCGTTGGGGGGTGGAACTCTAGTCAGCGTCACATCGGCTGGCTCGAGAGTGTGGCTCTCGAGCTCGTCGTCTATGCGATCGAACAGACGAAGTACAAGGATGCTTACCTTGTCGTCCATTCGGATAACATGGGAGTTATTGGGGCGTTCGACAAGGGCAGAAGTAGGAACTTCGAGATGAACCTGTGTGTGAGGCGCGCGCACTTCGTCCTCGCCTCCCTCAACGTCGTCCTCGACCTGCGTTACATTGAGTCGTCAGTCAACCCCGCAGATCCCATCTCACGAGGCACCCTTGGTGCTGCCGCTGCACGCTTCCAGTCCTCCTTTACCTTACCGCCTGAATTGGGTCCTTACTTTACTCGTGTTTAGCCGCTTCCCCTTACCCGTATGATTGTAACTCTTACCTCTACCTTACCTTCTTGAAATGCGACGTTTCTCTCGCCCTACTACCCCGCCGTGCGCGCCTGCAGACATCTTACCGCAGCCCAAGTTTAGGCGCTTCATCTTTCCGCTGGCCGAGCCGGACATCGCTCCCACGCTTGCTCCTCCACTCAGACGTCTCGCACCGCCGCCCGCCACCTTGCTCCCTGCTGCGCGTCGCGTCTCGGCTCCAGCCCCCACGGCACGCTCGTCGCCCTCTCGTCCCTATCCCCTCGGGCGGCCCAAGACGGTCGCTAAAGCGCGTAAACCCAAGCCGGGAAACGAGATCGCCAATAACGCCTGGCGCCCGCACGTCCTGGCCTCGAATCGTCTTCGCACCTGGTCCTCCCCTTTCGCCCAGGATCACGACATGTCCTTCCGCGCGAAATTCCCCACGGACGTCGCGGACAAAACCTACGCCGTTATTTTCGCCGCTTACGCCCCCAAGACGCATTCCACATACGCCTCGGGCCTCTTACGCTTCCACCAATGGAGCGACAATCTGGGCGTCGGCGAGCGCGACCGTATGCCTGCCTCCCACTTCCTCTTGGCTGCTTTCATCGCGGCTTTTGTCGGGGAAGTTGGGGGCGGCACAGTCAAGTCGTGGATGTCTGGCTTAAAAGCATGGCACGACGTCAACGGCGCACCTTGGTACGGAGAAGACAGATGGGTCGAGCTAGCGCGCCGGACGGCGAATCGAGAGGGCGCTCATTTCAAACGCGAACAGCGCGGCCCCGTCACTATCGCGCACATGACGGCGCTCTTCACCGCGCTCAACTTGTCGAAGCCATTCGACGCCGCCGTTTGGGCCATCGCCACCGCCGCTTTCTGGGGCTGTCGCAGGCTCGGTGAGCTTACCATTCCTTCCTTCGACAAGTTCGACCCCGCATTCCACGTTACGCGAGGAGCCAAACGACAGCGGATTCGTACGAACGGCGGGCGCACCTCCTCCACCTCCATTCCCCTTCCCTGGACGAAGTCCACGCGCGAGCGCGGCGGCACCCTCATCATCACCGCCAACGCCAACAAAGCTTTGTGTCCAGAATGGGCGCTGGACAACCACCTCGCGGTCAACGCATCCGTCCCCGACGACGCCCCGCTCTTCGCTTTCTCTACTCCCGACGGCTGGTCCCCGGTCACGAAGGACTGGTTCATGCGCAAATGCACGCCGATCTGGAGCCTGGCGAAGCTGTTACGCGTCCTCGGACACAGCTTTCGTATCGGCGGCTCCACGGAGCTCCTTCTCGCAGGCGTCCCATGCGAGGTCGTGGCGGCGCTCGGGGGCTGGACCTCGCTCGCCTTCTTGCTTTACTGGAGAAAAGTCGAGCATATCATCCCAGAAGCGATCGGCAAGGCCTACAACAAGAAACGTTTCGACGAACTCGCCTCCGCCTTCGAATCCTTCCGCATCGCAAACAACATTATCATACACGACTCGAGCGAGGAACTCTGATTCACCTACACTACGGCCTCTCTTCCTTACCGTTACCCTTAGCCAACCCGTACCTTTCATCGCGTCAATTTCATGTTTGCCTTTAACTCGCCTGATGCGCCCCTTCGTGACGCTGTTCCTCTTCCTTCCTCTCTCTCCTTGCTTTCCTCTCGCCCAGCTCTATGTGGGGTAGAGCCGGCCGGCGCCTGCGGCGCCCCCCAACTCGTTGTGAGCTGCGCTCTGGGGTGGTAGAGTTGGGTTGCCGCGCGCTTCGCGCGCGCCCCAGACTTGGCCGGTTCCTTTCCCCCCACAGCCACGCGCTCAGAGCCGCCTGAGCCTCCGCCCGAGGCGCGTCTGATGCGTTGTGCGCGTCGAGGCAGCGCGCGAAGCGCGCTCGCCCTCCCGCTCCTTCGGTCCACTCGCCGGCGGCGCTCAGAGCCTGCGGCTCTTCCCCCACACACCCGCATTCCTCAGATTGCGGGTGCCTCCTACTTCGTACTCACGGACCGTGATCTCCTCCTTAGCCATATTCCGAGACAGCCGCGACGCGAGGTACGAGCGGCTTGAGGCTGTCGTAGGATAGGCTAAGGGTAGAGGAGGAGCGGGAGAGTGGGAACGCGCGCCGCGTCACGCGTTATGTCACTTCTACGCTTGCGACGCGCGTTCATCACTCGACCGCGTCCTCCTCCTCTTCTCTCGCCCGCCCTTCCGCTTTCCCTTCTCTCTTTCCTTTTCGCACTTTTCGAAGTAAGCTCTTACCTTCTTCTTTAGTGCATGGTTGTGGTAGAGTTGGGTTGCCGCGCGCTTCGCGCGCGCCCCAGACTTGGCCGGTTCCTTTCCCCCCACAGCCACGCGCTCAGAGCCGCCTGAGCCTCCGCCCGAGGCGCGTCTGATGCGTTGTGCGCGTCGAGGCAGCGCGCGAAGCGCGCTCGCCCTCCCGCTCCTTCGGTCCACTCGCCGGCGGCGCTCAGAGCCTGCGGCTCTTCCCCCACACACCCGCATTCCTCAGATTGCGGGTGCCTCCTACTTCGTACTCACGGACCGTGATCTCCTCCTTAGCCATATCTCTCTCTGGTCACTCAAGCGCCTCATGGTTTACTGCCTTTCTTACGCGGCGGGCACACGCGGAAACAGTCCATTAATGAAGCGCTCCTCTGGCCGGAAGCACTTGTTGCTCTCAAAGGGCTACGGCCGCCCTCAAACTCCCTCATCGCTCATCAGTCGACAAGGATAAATGCGAGTCTGGCCGACATATTCAAGTAGTCGACTGCGGTATTCTTGCGCAAGGCTTTGCCCCTGAAGTGCCTCTCCTCTTGCTCCTTCATTTCCCTTGTTTCGGCCGTTTCACGCCTTCCTCAAGACTCGGAAGCTCCGGAACGAATCGCTATGTCCATACCACTACCGCTTGGATGCGGCGGTGTTGCTCCAGGACGACCTCGAGCTTGTCCTGCTTATCCACAAGCACCGAAGCCTCGTGGCCGTGTGACGTATACTCGCTGCCCTTATATAAAGCACACCTTCGCGGAAGCCATGCTCACTGCACCCAGCTCAGGTTGCCTCTCTCCCCAACACACGCTTAAAGCCTTCAACTTTCACGATGCTGGGAATAATCCGTACTGCTTTATACTGCGTCTTCGTCCGTGTCTCGATCTGTGTGTACTGTCGCGATCGTTTACCTCAGATTCTCAGGGTGTCTTTTCCCTTGTCCTGTTCGGACTCACTGCGGCACGCTTACGCTACACGACCCACTTGCCTCCAGGCGATCCCCTGAACAACGGGGCGAATTTCTTTGGTACGCGGATACCTTGGAGTTCCGTCACCGCTGTTCAAGCTCTCCGCAGACCCAATCGTGGTGGAGCTTCTATTCAGCGCCCTCCTAGGGATGGCATGGTCCATTTACGCGTGCGTCTATCGGAAATATTAATTTGCGTCATTAATGAGCGAGAGTCATTAGCGTATTGACGATCCACCACCTGCGAGAGGACCGTATTTTATACTCCTTCGCCTCGGAGATCGCGGCGCTCAGCATCTTGTTCCTTCTTTACCTCGTCGGCGCTGCTATCGCTACTGTGCGTGCTCTGAAAGCAATTAATTCCAGGCGAAATCACTAACCGCGCTGTATAGTCGATATGGGGGGATCTGTCCTTCTGCCAAGAATTTCGCGCCTGCCGAATCCTTACGGCCATGCTCGCCTTTGCGTGGATGTCATGGATTATTCTGGTGTGCTCACTCGGTGCGTAGTATCTAAACTTGCCCTGAGCGTGTGGCTGAGCTTAGATCTTCAGCGGCGAGCCTCTTCGTTGCCATTGCGAACGCTGCTTTCTTTGCGCCATTCCACGGGCGCTGGAACCCTAGGGAGAGTACCTATAGTGACCGTCGTGCGAGTCAGGTATAAATTCAGCCTCGGTGAACTGTTGCACGGACGAGGTGACTGACAGCCTCAATGTACTTCGATATGACCACAAATACTTTCTTTATTGACGGATCTTGTACTGCAAGAACTTGAAAATGTATTGCATGCACATTCGACGGCGACTCCTGTGTGGACCCACGTGTCGTTATTCTCCTGGACTCGACCACGACTCGCTTCCTGAACCTCAGGGCTCAAACCTCAATATTAGTCTCCTCACAGTACACAAAACAGCAAGTTGACGTCGCGACAACTGGCCAGATGAGCAGAGGATCGGCCCATGCGGATCGATCAATACGTGCCCAAAATTCGCGCTAAGTACCTGTCCTGCCGTGAGTTCAGTGGGTCTATAACGGAAATAAACCTGAGCGGGTAGCGGAACTAACGAACGTGCGTCGGGTTGGGTTGAGTTGGCCGTAAAAGGGCTCGGTGGTGATTGAGGCGGGACACGGACACATGCGGTATCCATCACTGGCAGGATCCAACAGTATACAAAAATACGATGATACCGGTACGAAAGCGAGCCGCCCTCAGTGTCGCCCCCCATGTCCGCCCCAACCCTGAAAGAGCGTCTGCGAGGAGTATCCCTCATTTTTGCGTGAGTTCTTGTCGTCCAAGGCGCACATCATCGACTGACCGTCTTGCAGTTGCGGAACCGCCCTGTTTTCCGATGGTGCTCCATAATTTTTTATCTTGCCAAAACTCTTGAGTGCTAACGGCTGCTCGCTGTAGGTTATGGAAACGGTGTTATTGGAAGCGGTGAGCTTCGGATTCTATCGACGCTTGGGTGGGAATGCGGCTAGGCTGGGAGGTCGCATGTGAAACTTTGGAAGACCATTCACCACCGCACCCATTCCCTCCCAAGCCCCCGCCAGTAGCCCTTGTTACCTTTACTGACGGGACCCTTATCCAGTCAACACTCGTCAGTAATTCAGTCTGCGGTCGAAAATTCTACCCTAATCACCTTATTCGTTTCTTCAGTGCTCAAGCGCATCTATGGGAAGGATGCGTTCCCCCCAAACTACAGCACGACCCTGAATAGTTCAGTGTTCGCTGGCACGATTCTAGGTGAGAGCGGTTAGGACGAGACCAAGACTGGATTTCTGATTATTTCCACCCAGGCATGCTCACTTTCGGTGCGATTGGAAAATCTCGTCCGACCCTTGCGTTCTCCTAACAGTGCTACCAGGGTGGATCTCGGACCGGGTCGGACGCAAGTTCGGAATGGTACGCGAAACGTGCTCTCTCATGCTGTCGCGTTAACCCTTCCTCTAGATGTCCGCTGCAGGAATGGTCGCATTTTTCTCGGCCCTCTCTGCTGCCTCTTCCGGCGCGAACCACAGCTTCCGCGGCCTGCTTAATATGCTCATCGTCTGCCGGTACGCCAGAGCTACCATGTCGCCTCGTTTATCATCATTTATTTACTCTCCTTAGTTTCTTCCTCGGCATTGGCATAGGCGCGGAGTACCCCACCGGGTCTGTTGCTTGCTCAGAGCAGACAGAGGGAGCGGCTATCGCCAAAAATGCGCAACATAGGTGGTTTGCGCTCGCAACCAGTGCGTATCTTTCGCCGCACTCTGTCTTTAGTTTTCTGAATATACCGCAGACTGCATGATCGACCTGGCCTGGTGTGTTGCGGCCTTCGTACCTCTCCTGATGTTTTGGATGTAAGAGCATTCCTGTTCCCCGTCACCTCCACTCATATGCTCGCTCGTGCAGCTGTGGCCCCAACCACTTGCGTGCTGCGTGGCGTCTGTCGCTTGGCCTCGGGTTTTTCCCCGCCATTGCCGTGTTCTTTTGGAGATGGAACATGGAAGAACCTGAGCTGTACAAAAAGAGCTCAATGAAGGCGGTCAAGATCCCATACATGCTCGTTCTGCGCAAATACGGAGTCCGGCTTGCTGCCATCAGCTTCACATGGTATTTCCACTCTTACCCTTTCAAACGACGTATACTGAATTAAATATCTAGGTTCTTGTATGACTTCATCGTGTACGTTTGTCCCTCTGTCTGCCTTGGATTTTAACCGAATAGCGTCAATCCCTCAGCTACCCTGTGAGTTTCGACCTCTGCATTCTTCACGTCCACTGACCCTTCTATAGTTCGGAATCTACTCGTCCACCGTCGTTGACACGTAAACCTCACTCTCCTTTCAGCCAAGTCCCCGACTGACGTTTGGTCTTGCCAGCATTACGGGCGGTGATACTTCCCTGACGACTGTTTTCGGATGGAATGTGGTCATCAAGTAAATTCAACTCAGTCCACCCGCCCTTCAGACTTACCGACTACGCACAGTCTTTTCTACATGCCCGGAACCATCGGCGGCGCCTTCATCGTGGACTACCTCGGTCCCAAGTACACCATGATCATGGGTTTGCTGTTCCAGGCACTGTTTGGCTTCATCATGAGCGGCCTTTACTCCACGTGCGTCTGGATACTTGGGTGGTCAACATCCTGATACTTACCCGCGCCTCCAGCTTGAAGAACCACATCGGGGCCTTTGCCGTGCGTTTACTATCCGGGCATTGCGTTCACTGTCCGAACTTGTATCACAGGTCATTTACGGTATCTTCCTCTGCTTCGGAGAGCTCGGCCCCGGGAACAACCTTGGGCTGTTGGCGAGCAAGAGCAGCCCGACTGCCGTCCGTGGACAATTCTACGGTGTTGCCGCTGCTGTTGGGAAAGTCGGCGCCTTCGTATGTCTACGCCTTCTTTGCATGTCCATACACCGCTCACGCATATTTGCAGGTCGGAACTTATGGTACGCCCTGCCGCCCTCTGCAGAACTTGAAACACTAACATCCTACATACAGCCTTCCCGCCCATGATCGACGGTACGGCGTCGTCCATCTCCCTTCATGCCTTTGATGATCCTTTTTTGCCAGCCTTCGCCAAAATTAACCCTGACAAGGGCAACACTGGACCGTTCTGGGTCGGCAGCGGTACGCATACGTCTCTCATGCCTTCCAATCTGCCCTCATCCACCTCCCAGGAATCGCCATCCTGAGCGCCCTGGTCACCTACTTTTTCATCGAGCCTCTCGACCACGACGGTATGGCCAAGGAGGATGCTATCGTGCGTGTTCTTATTCCATTCAAATCCGGCGTCCTGACATCGCTGCAGTTCCGTGCGTATCTCGAGGAACATGGCTTTGACACCTCCGGCATGGGATTCCCCGAGGAGGGGATAGAGACGCGCGACTCGGTCCCTGAAGAGCTCGACGAGAAGGAGAAAGTGGCCGTATAGTTTCCTACCGTATTACGACGTTCGATGCTGCGATGTAATGACGATGCTAATGTGGGCTTGACGAATGTCATTCAATGCCCTTTTTATACCTGTTTCTCGCCGCCTGGTGGAAGAAAACCTTGCTTGAGACGCGTCGTCCAGAAAAGGAGAGGGACGCGTAATGCGTCTAGTCACGCGCGTGACATTCGCTTCGTCTCAAACCATGTCCTCCAATACCGCCTCTTCATCCTCGAAAGCCACCGAAACCAAGGTGGCAGCAGAAAAGCCAAAGGAGGCGCGCCAGGCGCAGCTTGGTGTGCTCGAAGAAGACGACGAGTTTGAGGAGTTCCCCGTGGCCGGTTCGTGTGCTTCAATCAATCTACTTTCTTTGGCACGCGATGTGAACGAGCCTCGGCGCAGATTGGGACGACGCGCAGACGGACCTGGCGCATCTCGGTGGCTCGGCGCCCGGGGCTGCGAAGAGCGGTGGCGACAAGCTTTGGGAGGACAACTGGGACGATGATGATATCGAGGATGAGTTCAGTGTGCAGCTTAGGTGGGTCTTGGGCGTCGTGCTTTCATCTTCGACCTCACGCAGATTTTCTATATAGGAATGAACTGACAAAGACGAGCAAGAAAGGCGGAGACGCGATGGAGCACTAGGTCGCTTTTTTGCGTGTCATCGAGATATAAAATCCAGTGGACGTTCGAGATTTGAACTAGTTCAGACTTCACCAGGGCCGGGAAAACATTCGCACCGACGTCGCCACATTGTACGCCTAACGGTCTGCGGCTATCTGAAAGAGCTTCCACTACATGGGCAATGCTAACCTGTATTCGTGCGCGATGCCATCCTGGAGGACGGCCTCGTTGGTTTTATCTGGTGACACGAATCTTCAAGACCGTGGAGCCACCAACCTCCCGGAGACCCTCCTGCAGCACTTCGTCTTTCTTGGACAACTTCCCCGACTCTAATTCGAAATTGGGATCGCGGACGCTGTCGTTGGGAATACAGACGACTCGCACAATTTACTCCTAAAGATCAACGATGCGTTCCTCGAAGCTGCTCTCCCTGCGCAGTACTTCCGGCAGAATCCGCCATTGGGACGGTTTCGCTCGCCGCAAGGATATGGTCGTCCCGAGAGCTCACTGAAAAGTGATGCCTCAATGTAATGCCTCGCAGTGAACAGAGCCTTGGACGTTGCCCGAGACAGTGGGGGCGCTCTCGCCCAGCTCGTTACCTGGGGAAATGGACTGATTACTCTCGTACAAAACAGGCACTCATGCTGCGCTGCGTGTTGAGTCTTTCTTTGAGGGTCTCCGCTCTAAGTAAGCTAGAATTCGACGGTGGCAAGAGCAGATTCGGTCGGGCAATTCCCAGAAGGCTCAGACTTGGTGTAGGATTGCAAAGTATTGTCAGGCCGTCAATTCGATTCGTAGGGGTCGTGATTTTGGTACAAGGTATAAAAAGTCATAAGGATATCGATACAGTGGTAAGTCGGTTTGGTCTGACGCTGTCAGAGGGAATGAAACGAGCGGTGTCCGTGATGTAATACAGAGGGCGAAGGAGGAAGGAAAGGTGTTTATGCGCGGAGGGTGGCCCAAGCGGCGAGGCTGATGATGACGGCGACGAGCACGAGCACGAGGAGTGCGTAGAGGCAACGCTTGGCCCACTTGAGCTCCGCGGTGCGCATGCGGTCGATGAGGACCTGGCGCTCGGCCTCGGTCTTCTCAGGGAGCCACGCGGCGGATGGTGTCGCGGCGGGTGGGGCGCGAAGGGGCGACATGAGGATAACGACGCCCATTATCCAGAATGGCGGGAATACTGATGAAGAGGGGTGGTCAGAAACGGATGGGAATTCAAGTAAGATAAAGTAACGCACTGAATCCGAATTTGAAGAGGTACATGGCAAGAGTGACAGGCTCCCGCGCATGCAGGGTGTACTCTGGGGCCTCGAGGTATGGAGGAGGCAAGGCAGACTCTGCGGCAGAGATGCGGCGGTCATGGCGGCTGTCGCGAGTGCGAGACGCGGCGAGGGTGTATCCGAAAAAGTCATCGACGGGATTCGTGGTGTTCTGAACGGATGAAGAGCGTTCAAGGTGGGGTACAGCCGCGGCGGGGGCGGGGGCGATGACCTGGGCGTGGATGGCGGACATTATGGTGGATGGGATTTGTGAGGGTGGATGGGTGCTTTGAAGCTTGGTTCTCTCCCGACCTTCGCAGCAGGTTTATATACGCGGACATGGTCGCAATCCAGATAATGAGACTTGGAGCAATTCAAGCCACCGTGAGAGCAAAAGTCAACAAACGACAACACTCTTGCTTTCAACTTGTTGCTTTGTGCGCTCACTTGTGGTTCACCTTCTGGAACAACACTTGACCATCTCAAACCAGCCGACAATACAAGCCTCCTGGACTTGGAACCTCTCGAATCTGCTTGAAATAACGCTCTTAAAGCGCTCTTCCATCCAGAATTACCATACAAGGCAGGTGTTATAAATGGGACCCACAAGTTGGATTGAGGTTCGTTTTTTGGCGTCCTATCGCTACCGGGACTAATCCGATGCTTTGTCGTTGCTTTATGAGCATCCTTGGGTGGAGTTTCATTCCAAGACTGTCTGACCATTGACACAGTCGCCATCCTCGGCATCTTTACCCCGACTCGCCTCCCATCCTCTCCCATCGGATCTCGTGGACTGCGTGTCGACTTCAGACGTTAATTCTGCAGCAGGATTGCGGCTGATTCGAGTCTCGTCGCAAAAAGAGAAAACTCCGCAGAGAAAGTTTCGCACTACACGCCCAGCCACTGGCACCCCGGTTCAAGTTCAACGCGCACTAATGTCTGTATAAACCTGTATAAACCTGGTTCTGGTCAACTTTCTGCGAAGTCCTCATTTATTCTGCTATTTTAATGCGCAGGGCCAAACACAGAGCCGTAAACGCCGCTTTGATGGGAACGGTGAAGGTCAGCTTTTCGGCGGACCCCACTACCAGTCCTGCCACTTCGACATCCATGAAGCCTTCCCCAGGTGTCCGTTTACTCGGCCTATTGTAGTGGTGCCCGCAATCTGCATCTTGCTCGCTCGAGTGTGGCCAATGCGACACTCGGGTCTCGCTAT